>SNQJ01S0018967.1:196431-226922 GCA_010110895.2 Picea sitchensis
CTTAACCCAGTCTCTGATTAGCACACTTGTGAAAATAACTGAAAGCTAACTAATTCTACAGAGAACAGGACCTTCTAATCCCTTCCATTAAGCAAGGACCCTTAACCCAGTCTCTGATTAGAACACTTGTGAAAATAACTGAAAGCTAACTAATTCTATAGAGAACAAGACCTTCTAATCCCTTCCATTAAGCAGGGACCCTTAACCCAGTCTCTAATTAGCACACTTGTGAAAATAACTAGAAGCTAACTAATTCTACAGAGAACAAGACCTTCTAATCCCTTCCATTAAGAAGGGACCCTTAACCCAGTCTCTGATTAGAAACCCTCATAAAATCATCACACAAGATTACTAATTAAAATGATTATGAACTTCGTGAAAATAATGTAACATTCAATAAAATAAAGTTCTTAACAAGACATAGTTCAGTAGTGTTTTAGCAAAGCAGAATTCATTAAAAGTAGTGTTTCAGCAAGACAAAAGTTAATCAAGGCATAAACAGAAATTATACTAACACACAATAAAACTAACGGGTGAATCTTGTGAAGAAGGTGGGCCCTCCCTTCTCACAAGATTCCCCTGATACGAAAAAGCTAGAGAAGGATGCTCAAAACGGTCTTCTATTCATCTATAAATGTATCATATTACAATCTGAAAAATAAAGTATGTCCCTCTCTCTGAAGCTTTCTTAATACATAAAACTGCCCCCCTCGAATGATGATTTCCTCTTATTTAAAGAGGGAACCCTTCGATACAATTGATAAAAAATTACAGATGTATATCTGAGTCCTATTCTTAGTCAGATCGACTTTTCTAAACCGGAATAGGACATCCTAGTATCTCGCAACAGAATGCTATTATGAGTGTTGAATGTGGTGTTGTTGTTACGGCTGGAGTGACAGTTTCTTGTTGCTGCTGCATGTTGTTTCGGCATCGCAAATTGCGGGCCGTTTCAGCCACGAGATTTGCGCTCTTGACTGTTTCAGCATTTCTCATGTAGCAGTGATGGTTGGTAATCTATGTGAGTTGTTGTTGACTGCGGACTGTGTAACGACTTCCTTTGTGTTTCAGCATCGTTGGTCCTGGGCTGTGTAACGACTTCCTCTATGTTTCAACATCGTGACCATGAACTGTGTACAACTTTTGTGTTTCAACATCGTCGACCATGTAACAACTTCTGTGTTTCAGCATCGTCGATGGACTGCGTAATAGCTTCTGTGTTTCAACATCGTCGACCATGGACTGTGTAACAAGTTCTGTGAATTGTTGTTTCAACAACAGGCCTCAAATGCTAATCTGCAGTTTGAACTGTTTCATCATTTATACATTTCTAATCAATGGTTAAGTACGAGAGTGATGTAAAATATTATGCAAAACATATTAAACGTATAGTAATGAGAAGGGACATTGTATACCTTTGGAATGATCAAATAGAGTGATAATATGAGTTTAAATGTGGGTGATCAAGAGTGTAATAGTGGCAAAAAGTATGGGCAAAAAGGTACATTGTGTGGTCCTAACACGAGTCATGTAGGCATGCATTGTTCAACTTCCTCAAGTCAACGCATATTCTTATCCCACCTTTTTTTTTCTCCTAAACTACCATCAATCTTATCCATTTCGATTCTTCCATAGGTTTTATGATTTTGTCTTTGATCATCCTATCGATCTCATTTTTGAATGTTTTCTTATATATTAGATTTAGTCTATATGGTTGTTGTTTGATCGATCTTTCCTCAACTCTGAGTGGTATCTTCATTTCACCTAGCTCTCCTTCTATTCCCTTCATTGATGTAAACGTTGTGGGGAATAGGTCATTGTACTCACACAATAACTCTATTATTCTTTCTACTGTCTACTCATCCCAATTTTCTCCAATGCTAGCCATTTTGGGATTCTTAGTTGTCCCAATGTTGACTTTCTTCACCTTGATCATCGCAATAATTACTTATGATTATAGAGGTGGACCTTCCACTTATCTTTCACCTTATACTTCCTCAGTCTAAATATCACACAAATCATCTTCATCTAATGCTTGTTCCTGAACATGGCACCATGACAAGAGTTCTTTCACTGTATGTATGTTCCATTGTTGTTCCTCTATTATGAGTTCAACTTTTGGTTCCTAAATGAATATCAACCCTCTTATCTTATTTAGTGTTGCATCTATGTTGGGGTTCTCATGCTCGAATGATAAAGTGACTGTAAAGTTTTGTTGTTGTATTGGCCATCTCATAGTTCCTCTATGCAGTTCCTGGTCTGTATACTAGTTTGTTGGGATTCCTTCTAAGGTATGTATGAAATGATGAGGCCATTCCTCCGGGGGTGTCATTTTCCATAGTTCTCTTCACTTCACCAAGTGTTCTACTGGTGCCCCCTGTCCATCATACTTATGTTGTTGGTTGCTTCTTTGTTCTACACCAAACCTTATGCACAGTAACCACTTACATTGGTACCAATCCTTGATTGTTTCCTTGTGTGTTCCGCACCATCTTGCAGGTGTGGCCTTGAGTGCTATATCGAGTGCTGAGAGTATATGATTTTATAACACTTCATCTTTGTAATGTGTCAAGAATGCTTCCATATTGTTTACCCCTTGAAAACTAGGTGGTTCCCTTATCTCTGTACCTACCCATCTTACTGCGTGGTCTATTCTTACTCATATTATTGTGGAAACTTCGTGTAGCCTCTGTTTCCAGTTCTCTAATATTGTATCAGAGTCTGATGCACATGAAGTCATGCTTTGCCAACTAAGTATCCCATCTGCAGTTGGGTTTACGTAATCCTCATCTCGCGTAGTTGTCCTATACAATTGGCTGATTTCCTCCAAGTCCAGGCAAGTAGGCTCTACAAACCTCTACCCTTTTGATGGGTCTAATGGCGTAATGAACCTATATTCCTATGAATAAAATGTCATTTTACGTGTTTTTAAGTTGATTATGGCATGGTTATCAAACTCTCAATCCAAGTTGAGAAGTGATGGATATGGTGTTGTGTTGTCCACTATCTCTATTACTTCAAAGTCTGCTTTAGTGCGCACTCCATATAGGTGTACTGTCACTCCTTTTAGTCTCCCAATTGGTATAACTCTATGTTGGTTTTCTAGTTTCAGCTAAACAAGTGAATATGCTAGTGTGGGATCTCCCATACATTGTGATGTCTTCTTGGGTAATATATTGACTTCGGATCCTAGATCCAATATGATATATCCCATGTTGAAATCTCTGATGTTGGAATTCATCCTGAAATCCCTACTTGTTCTTCCCCTTGTATGTAAGTGATTGAATTTTTTCTGTTCTATTTTTCCTTCTGTCTCTATGCTACATATTTCTAACATACTTTGTAATATTTTGACAGAGAATGGATCATTTAGTAATTTTATGCATGATTGCAAAAATCCTTTGATTGTACTTATTTGTCCCAGGGGTTGCATTTATTTGGTATGATCCAACAATGGAGGCATCTCGTACTCTGGTACTTCCTTGTTCTATTGCGCAGTTGAAGTCGATGCAGTGTCTTGCTTAAAAAATTCCTGTCTGGATTTCTTACATGTTTCCTTCTCATTCTGCACGTCGAACTTATTCCTTGGTTCAACATTCTTATTCACCCATTGATGTTGTAATGGATCTTGTCATACTGCATCATTTCCTGTCTTATCTCCTCCACACATAACTATGTTGATGTCTCTTCTGTCATCCCTCGCTTTCGCTGAAATCCATTGAACATTCTGATTGTTTTGATTCCTGTTTTCCTGGATCTTCCCTAATAATGTGGGACATTCTTTGGTGTCATGATCCGATGTGTGACAATACATGAAAGTCACTGGTGATAGTGATAGTTCTCTTGCATAGTGTCTTTCTTGTTGACAGTTGTGACATGCCACTAGTCCTCTACCTCTTCCAAAGCCTCCTCTTGCTTGTCCTCTGCCTATGTAGCCAGCTCGATCTCCTCACAGTGCGTTATACTGAGGTGCTTGATTGTACTGCACAATATTATACTAAGGAAATGATGTGTTGTACTATGGCTGCACGATATTATATGGTTGTTGCACTGTATTATACTTCGGTTGCACAATGTTGTATGGGACTAGTACCTAGTTAAACTGAGGTGCAGCTTGCTCGGTCATCATTTCTTCCTACACCCTATATGCATCTAATGTCCTCTCTGTCATTAATTCCATAGTTCTATAGTCTTTTTCATCATGGCACACTGACTTGCAAAATATTCAATATTAACTCTTTGGGACTGTCTGGTATTTTTGCATCATTGACCAATGATATGGGTCGTGACCTTGTTTCTTACAGATTTCTCATGATATTCCTCCTGTTGGTAATGGATTTGGCATTCCTGCTTCCATGTACTGCGCAAATGTTGGACATTCATTCTTATGGTATTCTTCCATCCTTCATGTGGTACACCAAATGACTTCTCGTTTGTCCTTACTTTTGTTTTGGTTTAGCTGAATGTTAAGTTCTTCAAATCCTCCTTCATCTCTTCGATAAATGGATCTGTCTTATAATATTGGTTTTCTTCCAAGTGTAGGGATGCTTGTAGAGCCTCTTCTTGTGTTTGAAACTTCTGTTGTCACAGTGGATATTTTAAGTGTGGTAATAACAAATTGACGAACAGGTGCATGTGTTGCATATATGTCATGAGATATTTCAACTTTCCTTTCAGTTGCTTGAATCTCTGGTCAATATCCCATACAGATTCTCCTAGTTTCTGTCTAATTTATATTGTCTCATTCATGTACTGATCCTCTGAAGTTGGCTTCTGAGATTGATTTATCAACAATTTCTTGATATCCACAATTGTTCTGGTTGTCCCTAGTGGATTGTTTTTAGCTAAACTCATATACCAATCCAGTGAGAGATCCCTTAGTGTAATTTATATTTGTTCAAGTTTAGTATCCTTTTCCGTGATCTGTTTTCCTTTCCAGTTCTTCTCATATATAAACAAGTTCTTTTCTGGGTCCTCCAATGCTTCTCCTTTGAATACTGGTAACCTGATGGTGGGATCATGTCCTTCCATCCTAAATGTTTAACTAGTATGTCTGCATGGTGTAGATACTTGACTAATGCTTCCTGAACTAGATCCTCCAGTTGTTGTCCCCTGTGTAGATGTACTTCCTGCTATCTTCCTTCTCCTGAAATTCAGTTTTCTAAATGGTGGTGTTCTTTTTGGTGTGTTAGTCGCACATGGGTTTATGGGTTCCACACTGACATTAATATGGATAGGATTACTACCTTCGGTTCCCTCTCTTGGACCTCTCATATTTATCTCATATATTGCATGCAAGATTTCCTCAATCTACTCTATGGCCCATAGATCCTCTACCTCCTCTTCATCATTTTCCAAGCTTTCTCTCATGGACACGACTCTCTTCTTGGTGTTCACCTTGTATTGGTAGGGTACTCCATTACATGTATTTCAAGATGTCGATATGATCTGCTTGATCTGGTAATCATCCATCATGATTGGGTCCAAGGATTATTCCTTCTTGCCTTTATCCACTTTTCCTTCCATTTTTCCTCAGTCTATTAATGCTTCCCCCCTTCCCCCATGCACGCAGGGAAGTTTAGTTGTCTAACTCCATTTTCATTACACCTTTGTTATAGAAGAAATATCTTAATATAAGTATACAACGATATAATATACCTTCCTCGACGCCCTCATAGAAATTATTTCTCCTCTGCAGTATACAACTTCGCGGTATCTACAACAAATTTTGTTATGAAGCCTACTACAATACTGTCAAGCCAAAACTCTAATACGTCCGTCAGTTCGTTACTCACTTGCTGTAACTGCTCAATCTGAATTCGGGTCCACTCTAACTGTCAGATCTGATTTATTGCATGGTTATCCTTCAACCTAAATATCCACTCCTACAATAAGTGTGGAAAATCACAGAAAAATACTTCATGCAGATCAGTAAACACATACTTCTCAAGGTATTTGCACAATGTTACTCTAGGGTTTCTGTTATCTTTCTACGCAAATTTCATTTCTTTTGTCTTCAACTAGCTCTCGATCCCTACTTTTGTGGGATTCTATGGTCTCAACATCCCCTTATAGCGGTGCATTCTTCTCACCTTTTTGTCGTTCGATTTGGTATTCTTTTGACCCACCTTCTACAGATCCTACCCTCTTTTAACAGATCCCATATACTCAATCCTATACTGTTCCAACCAGCAACATAACCATACGTTGGTTTAGATTTCCCTGCATTATACCTTTAACATGATTGATGAAGTTTCAGTCTCCTGGGTTTCAAACAAATCCTCTAAAACTATTGGCCCTTTCGGTAAACTAGAAGGTGACGCAGTGCACAGAGTGCACTATGCAGTCTCACCCGAGATAGTCTTAATGGGTGACTACAATACTCAGGTGTTTGCAGTCTAGGATTGAATAGAGATATGAGAAGTGTGCGCTGAGAGTTCTATTTAACTTATTCAAGAAATATAATGTCATTCCCAATTATGCATGTAATGTACTTATCTCATTCATTCATCGTAATAATATCTACTCATAACCAGTAAAAGAAACACAATAATTCAATCACATAAAACAAGTTTTATCGTGGTTCACCCCCTTCTAGGCTACGTCCACAAAGATCTGTCTCTCAAGCTATTCTATTATGGAATTTCCAAAACTACAACGTCGTGTTCTTTACAACTCATTCTCATTCGAGTCAAGATATATTATGAGGTAGACTAGATCACACCAGGCTCCTCATCCTATGATCAAACCCTCAAGATATACCCTCATGACCCTCTACATCTCAACAACTTACAAAATTGGGTCGTATCACATAGTATTACAACCTATTTATCAAAACATGACTCCTTCCTCCCGTCATCTCTTCAGACTCTCTAAACCTGACTCTTGATCTTGCTATGAGACCTAGGTATCTATATTTATACATTTCTGGCTCATCAGCTATTACAATGTATTACAAAATCCCTAACCCTAACGTCATTACATCTTCCATGCATGCACGTGTGCTTCTCTTGCTTCCAACTGTCGCTTTCCTCGTGCATGTCTTCCTTCCCAAAATATCCTTTCTTTCCGATTTGGCCTACTTCCAATAGAGTAAGACAACTAAACTTCCTTGCGTGCATGGGGGAATGGGGGAAGCATTGAGAAGAGAAGGAGAAGTGGATAAAGGAAAGAAGGAGGAGGCCTTGGACCCAATTATGATGAACGGAGAACAGATCAAGCGGATCATGGCAACAAATGTAAAGACATGCAACGAAGTACCCTACTAATATAACGTTAACACTAAGAAGAGAGTCGTAGCCACGAGGGAAGGCTTGGAAAGTGATGAAGAGGAGGTAGAGGATCTTCAGGTTGTGGAGCAGATTGAGGAAATCCTGCATTCAACATATGAGAGTAAGATGAGAGGTCCAAGAGAGGGAATAGAAGGAAACACTCCTATCCATAATAGTTTCAATATGGAACCCATAAACCCATGTGAGACTAATACACCAAGAAGAACACCACCATTTAGACAACCAAATTTCCCGAGAAGGAAGACAACAGGAAGTACATATACACAAGGAACAACAATTGAGGGGGCCAGTTCAAGAAGAATTAGTCAAGTATATACACCATGTGGAGGTACTAGTTCAACATTCAGGATGGCATGAAATGATCCCACCATTAGGTTACCATAATTCAAAGGAGGGGTATTGGAGGACCTGGAGAACCACCTATTTATCTGTGAAAATATATGGGAAGAGAAACATATCATAGACGAGGACAATAAACTTGCACAGCTAGATATCACACTAAGAGACCACACATTGGATTGGTACATGAGTTTAGCTGCAAACAGTCTTCCAAGGACAACTAGAATGATTGGAGATATCAAGAAGTTGTTGATAAATGAGTTCCAAAAGCCTAGTTCAGAGGATCAACACATGAACTAGATGATAGAGATTAGACAGAAACCAAGAGAATATATATGGGAGGTTGACTAGAGATTCAAACGATTGAAAGGAAAGTTAAAATATGTCATTAAATATATGCATCATAGGCATTTTTTCATCAATTCACTGCTACCACACTTGCAATTTCCATTGAGACAACAAAAGTTTCAAACATAGGAAGAGGCTCTACATGAAGCCCTACAAGGGGAAGAGAAATAATATTAGAAGATAGATCCATCCATAGAGGAGATGAAGGAGGATTTTAAGAACTTAACATTCCAACTAAAACCATAACAAAGGTAAGGACAAAAGAGAATTCATTTGGTGTACCACATGTAGAACATAAGAAAACCATAAGAACAAATGTCCAACATTCGCGTAGTACATGGAAGCAGGAATGCCAAACACATTTCCAATAGGAGGACTATTGTGTGAGATATGTAAGAAATAGGGATATGATCCATATCACTTCCCAATGATGTAGAAGTACCAAAACATACTGACGATCTCGTATTGGAACTTTTGCAAGTCAGTAGGCCATGATAAAAAATATTGCAGAACCATGGACCTCATGAGGTAAAGAATATTAGATGCATACAAGGTGTAGGAAGAAATGATGACCAAGAAAGATGCACCACAGTTCAACCAAGTACCAACCCCGTATAACATTGCACAGTAGAAGTATAATACTGCGCAACCACAGTACAATACTGCACAACCACACTATAATCCTGTGCAGTATAACCACGGGCCTCAGTATAATGTTCTATGAGGGGATCGAACTAGCTACAGAGGTCAAGGAAGAGAAAGAAGAGGCTTTGGAAGACACAGAGGACTAGTGGTATGCCAAAACTATCAACAACCAGGATATTATGAAAGAGAATGTCCACTTCCACTTGTGGCTTGTATGTATTGTCGCGCACCAGATCATGACACAGAAGAATGTCTGACACTATTTGGGAAGATCCAGGAGAAGAGAAATCAGAACAATCAGAATGTTCAGTGGATTTCGGTAGAAGTGAGGGATGAAGGAAGAAAAATCAACATAGTTATGTGGAGAGGAGCTAAAATAGGAAACGATGCAGTAAGAAAAGAGCCAACACAACACCAATGTGTGAAGAAGAATGTTGAACCAAAGAAGCAGTTTGATGCGCAGAACGAAAAGGAGATATTCAAGAAGGATAGACAATAATTCATGAATCCATACATTGCATTGACATCAACTATGCAGTATAATAAGGAATTACTACCGTACGAGATTCCTCCATTGATAGATCACACCAAAGAAGCATAACCCCTGGGACAAGTAAGTATGATTAAGGGTTTTTTGAAATCCTCTGCTAAACTACTAAATGACCCATCCTATGTTAAAGTATTACAAAATATTCTAGAAAGATGTAGCATAGAGGCATAAGAAAATCTAGAACATAAAATAGTTAATCATCTACATACAATAAGGAGAACAAAGAGGGAATTCAGACTGAATGCCAACATTGGAGATTTCAACATGGGAGATATTAGACTGGATTTAGGATCTGAAGTAAATGTGCTACCCAAGAAGACATGGAAATGTATGGGAGAACCCACATTAGGATGTTCACCTATTCAACTGAAACTAACAAATCAACACAGATTCCTACCAATTGGGAGACTAATAGGGGTGACTGTAGATATGGAGGGAGTGTGCACTAAATCTGAATTCGAAGTAATAGAGATAGTGGATGGCACAACACATTATCTAGAATTTATTTGCTTGGATTGGGCATTTTACAATCAGGCTATAATCAACTTAAAGATGAGTAAGATGAAATTCAATTCAGGATAATATAGATTCATTCCGCCATTAGACCCATCTGAAGGGGAAAGGTTTGTAGAACCTACTTGCTTGGACTTGTAGGAAATTAACTAGTTGTATGGAACAACCACGTGAGAAGAATATTATGTGAACCCAACTACATATGATGTACTTAGTTGGAGAAGAATCACCTCATGTGTGTCAGACTCCGATACAGGCTTATAAAGCTGACAGTAGAGGTTACACAAAGTCTCCACAAGAAGATGCACAAGAATAGACTGCATAGTAAGATGGGTAGGTACAGAGATAAGGGAACCTCCTAGCTTTCACATGGTGAATGGATTATAATCATTCTTAACATGGTATGAATATGAATTGTTAGAAAATCAAAGGCTCTTATCCTTGGATATAGAACTCAAGGAAACACCGACAAGATGGTGGGGTGTGCACAAAGATACAGTCAAGGATTGGTACCAATGTAAGCGGTTACTATGCATTAGGTTTTGCACATAACAGGGAAGCAATCAACTACAGAAATATGATGGACAGGGGGCACCAACGGAACACTTGGAGAAGTGTAGAAAATGATGGAGAATGACACCACTGGAGGAATGGCCTCATCATTTCATTCACACATTAGAAGGGATCCCAACAAATTGGTATACAGACTAGGAATTGTGCAGAGAAGCTACAAACTGGATAGTACTACAACAAAAATTTATAGTCACTTTCTCATTTGAGAATGAGAAACCCAGCATAGAATCAACACTTAAACAAATCAAAGGGGTGATATTCATTAAACAATCGTAAGTTGAACTCATGACAAAAGAACAACAAAAAAGTAGATTGACAATAAAATAACTATTGTCATGCTACCATGTGCAGGAAGAAGCACCAGATGAAGATGACCCACGGAATATTCAGATTGAGGAATTTGAAGGTGAAAGAGAAGTGGAAGTTCCACTGCTAGAATCAAAATTATTTGTTGTACTGATCAAGGTGAAGAAAGTCAACATTGGGACAGTTGAGAATCCCAAAATGGCCAGCATTGGAGACTATTGGGATGATAAAATAGTGGAAAGAAAAACAAATTTATTGCACAAGTACATTAATCTGTTCCCAACAACATTCATGTAAATGAAAGGCATAGTAGGAGATCTAGGTGAAATGAAGATACCTCTCAGAAATGAGGCAAGATCGATCAGATAGTGAAAATATAGACTAAACCCTATATATAAGAAAATATTCAAAGTTGAAATTGATAGGATGTTAGAGGCTGGAATCATAGAGCCTGTAGAGGAATCTAAATGGGTAATCCTGATGGTAGTTCATGAGAAGAAACAAGGGGGGATAAGGATATGTGTCGACCTGAGGAAGATGAATAATGCATTCCTACATGACCCGTTCCCTACTCCTTTGACAAATGAGGTGTTGGAGAACTTAGGAAGACAAGAAGCCTATTCATTCACCGATGGATTCTCGGATACCATCAGATCAAGATATCCCCAGAAGACAGATAAAATATTGCTTTTTCTACGGAATGTGGATCCTACCAGTACACAGTCATGCCGTTTGGACTGAAGAATGCACAAACAATATTTTCCAAAGTAGTCATAGTTGCATTCAAAGAATTCCTACAACAAATTCTAGAGGTATATCTGGATGATTGGACAGTCTATAATCTGTTGAAATACCATGTAGGGGTGTTGAGGCTGATGTTATAAAGATGCAGGAAGTGTCACATATAATTAAACATCAAGAAGTGCATCTTCAGAAAACCCTTTGGGATACTATTGGGCCATATAGTATGAAAACAAGGCTTCCTAGTAGATCCTGCCAAGATTGTAGTAATTGTTAATATACCACCACCAAAATTAGTTCACCAGTTAAGAGAAACATTGGGACACATAGGACACTACATGAAATTTATAAAGGGGTATGCGTAGATCACTACACCAATGGAGAAATTGTTAATAAAAGACAACAAGTTTTAGTGGAATGAGGACTGTTAGTGCAGATTGGACACCCTGAAAGAGAAGATGGTAACCACACCGATACTAGTATTCCCAGATTGGGAAAAGAAATTCCATGTACATGTATATGCATCAGCCATAGAACTTAGAGCTATACTCGCACATCTATGATCGAGAAAATTGGACCATCCTATAGCATTCACTAGAAGGAAACAGTGAGAATTAGAGTAGAATTACAATACCACAGAGAGAGAAGGCTTAGTTAGGGTCTATGTATTTCAGAAGTTCAAACATTATTTATTGGGAAAACATTTCAAGATGATCAAATACCATTCAAGATGTGTGCTATAACATGAAATACCTAGGATTTTAACAGAAGCCCGTGAAGGAATAGTAGGAGGAAATTATGCAGGAAAAGATACCATGTAGAAGGCGTTGCGTGCAATACTATGGTGGTTGACTATTCACAACGACTCAAAGGACTATTTCAAGATATGTGATGTATGTCATAGGGTTGGTAAGCTAAATATAAGGGATGAGATGCCCCTCATACCAAAAGTGACTTTTCAAGTATTCGACAAATGGGAAATAGACTGTGTGGCACCAATTAATCCACCAACAAAAAGTTCAGGAGCGAGGCACCTTATTACCGAGATAGAGTACGTAACAATATGGGCAGAAGCAACACCAATAAAATATTGCAGCGTAGAGACAAAAACACACTTATTGTTTGAGAAAGTGATCACTAGATTTGGATTCCCAAGGATTTTGATGAGTGGGCACTCACTTCATCAACAATAGTATTAAGACTATGACTGAGGAGTTTGAAGTTTATCATAAAAAGAGTACTCCATATCATCCTGAAGAAAATGGAACAGTGGAAGCCTTTAACAAGATCCTCGAGAATTCACTGACAAAGATATGCAATGTTAATAGGGACGATTGGGACTTGAAGATACCAACAATACTGTGGGAGTACAGGACCACATAAAAAAAATTGAAAGGGAAGACACAATTCAGATTGGTGTATGGACAAGAAGCAGTGGTTCCATTAGATTTTTTGGTACCTAGTCTGCGCATAACAGCAATTACCAACATGATAGCACAAGGCGCAGTATAGGAAAGTTTAAGTTAGCTGATGATCATGGAAGAAGATAGGATTCTAGAAGGGTTTCACCAAGAAGTACAGAAAGAAAGGGACAAATCTTGGCATGATAGACACATCAAGAAGAAAAATTTAAAGGAGGGAGACTTAGTCTTGGTGTACGACAGTAAATCTCTTCAACACCTAGGAAAAATTAGAATGCATTGGTTAGGACCATACAAAGTAAATACTGTCATAGATGGGGGAGTTGTATAGTTGAAGGATTTAGGAGGAACATAACTCAGAGGGATGATCAATGGGAGTCGACTGAAGCTGTATAGGGATAGTTGACCTCCTAACACTTGAATATATATATATATATAAACACAAAAACATAGGGGTTACTGCACAAGACATCAAAAGAGAGAAAAAGAGGGGTAGCCTGCTAAAAATATAATGCGCACACACACTCGAAAATGTTAGCGTGACGGAGAAAGGACCAATGGTCACTAAAAGGAGGAAACATCGGAAATGGCAGATACAAAAAATAGGCACCAATAAACAAATACTATCAAAATTGAATGACAAGAATGATTGAAGGGACGCCGCATTAATCATGCCAACTGGCGATGACAAGGGAATTCAATGGAAAGTACGTAGGAAGCACCAGTTCATTCAAAAAGCAAATTGGGTAACGTATCCGAGAATTTTCACACAATTCCTATATAAGATCAGAAGGGTTATTGTGAAATTGAGAAAATAATAGAGTGACAGAATATACGAGGGAGAAAGCAAGTTTGCATAAGTTACAGAGCCAACTAAGCTCGGCAAAGAACACCTTTACCACCATGGAACCACCCAAATCTAGGAGTGTCGGGCCAGGCCTGCAGACGACCTCAAAAGCAACCTCAACAACCATAGGGAAGAGAACAACAACCATCTTGGCCTTCGAAATTCATCAACCTGGATGAAATCGCGTTGCCCAATATGGAACTAGGAAACCCCACACTAATGGTGGAGGAAACCCAATAGACAACACTAGTGGGCATGGATATCGATATATCGGAAGTAGGATAGATCCAATGGACCCAAGATACATGAAATCCTTTTCTCTCTGAAAGCATTGAAGAATCCTCGAGGGATAATGGGATGATCCCAAACTAGGAAGAAACAACCGCACCAGAAAGGTCACACACAACCATGTCAAAGGAGCCACATGAGGGAATAGTAGAAGATGTCACTAGATGGGCATAGGAGTATGCAGAAGATATACAAATGGAGTTTGGAACATTGAGTCAGACACCACAACACAAGGACAAGCATCCAATAGAAAGATCACCACACAGGCAGGCTTCCACAACCATAGTCTTTCCATGCATTCCTGAAGGGGTGTGTGTCACGGGTAACTTGTTAGGCCACGTGGAAAAAATACGGTACTCGAATAATGATGTGATAGACACAAACAAGTTTCTGGAGTTTTCCAAGAAATTTTACCTGGACACTGTGGGTATAAGACACTTCGGTGAACCAATTAACCAACCAGAATAGTGGGTAGTTGGACTGGACAAAACCACGATTCTAGGCCTATTGGAGATCCTTCACTTTGGAAGGGGCTGAGACGTAACCAACTATGTCAAGAAGTTGATGGAAATTACCCACGAAGAATACCTATGGGTGGAAGAGTCTGTATCAATAGATGTAGATCTCATTATGTATATTACAGGGCTACCACCTCGGGGGGAGACACCCGCGTATTTCCTTGATGACAAGACTAGGGAGAAGGTACTGGCCTAGGAAATTAAGAAGATGTACGATACAAAAAGAGGGTCCCGTAGAATCATAATTAAGTGCATTAGTGATGCAGCAACAACGATGGCCACAAAAATCATGGCATGCAAGTTACTCAGGAAGTGCCATAAGGAGGAAGTCCCTATCGAGGTCGTCACAGCTGCAGCATAGTGTGTGGAGGGCATGATACTTAGCTGGGCCACGTACTTGTTAAACTTGTTCCTGGAATACTACAAGGACACGTAGGACTCGGGGACAAAATTTCACTATTATTGGCTACTCGTCCTGATCGCTTTGGTTGGATGGAGGGAGCCTAAGTATACATACTTTTCTAAGAGATCTAATTGTTTCTTCGCAACGCGATACCTATCATTGGGGAGAAATTTAGACCCTAAAAACAAAAGTGCATATGCAGGCATGTTTGCAGGGTATTAAAACAACCTACAAGAAAGCATTGCCAATACCTGGCGGATTATGCCATAAGTGGTCGCACAATATTAGGGCATAGCCAAATTTAAAGAGATGAGGCATGTGGTATGGATCTAAGCATGGAAGTATCCAGAGAACGAATGGCGACAATTGCGGTACTATGTCAAAGAAGAGGATGTAGAAATGGCCATCAAGGATTGACACGATGACTAAAGGATTCCATACTTGAATCAAGAGATTCCCACGGATAAGGAGGATAATGCAGGGCAAGAATAGACACCTGCAGGAGACAAAACGATGCCCAAGAAGCCAAATCTAGGTTAGAACCTGATGCAACAAAAGAAAGGGGGTGCATCCAAGAAAGGTACCCAGCCGGGGAAGAAGAACAACACCCAAGCATTGCAGGAACAAGAAAAAGAGACTGAGACAACACATAGGACCACATCAAGTGCTAGTCAGTAGGAGAAAGGCTAGACCAAGAGTCCATTCATACAAACATGGTGTACGTGCAAGAAAACTAAGGTGCACAAAACACCACCAGAATATACGATCATGGAGGATGGTGCACACCTTGTGGACCAAATGGTCTAGGATCAAACAACGGATTATTTTGACAAAGCCCAATGCTAAAGGGATAGGATTTAGGATGAGATGGAAGACATGAGGAATATCCTCGAGTAGATCATGGAAACACAGAGGGACGACAAAGGAATATAATCAGTCCCCACAACATCACAGATATGAGCCAAGGATGGATCAAGCGAGCATGATATGATCCAAATAACAACACAACAGAGCTAGATGTTTCACGTTAAACCCAAAATGTTGCACATGGATGAAATTTTGGGTCAGACACCCTTGAAATGTCTGGCCCAAATACAATTGGTAATGACATAGATACTAACCAAGTCATTGTATAAACTACATGTCAACATCACACAAGAGTTATAGTCACATGCAAGCACAAACGTAGCAGAACTACAATAGACGAAGGACAACAAAGAAGATTTGGAATTGGTGCTCGAGAAGTTCAAGCTCGAGACAAAGATGATAATGATCGCGTGGATAGGCTAGAGCATGGATTGAATGTAGCCTATGAAAAAATTCCAAAGAGTGTGCAGACAAAAGACTCAAGAGCTCATGACGACGCATATTATTGATCAAATTGTGCAGACAATCGATCAATACAGGTAGGAGATCTAGAACCTCCAAGAGCATCTCATCCCTACCACTCCCCTAGAGGGGAAGGAGCAAAGGGAGAAGGAAGCAAAAAGGAAGATGGAGGAGATGGATCGACAAGTCCGCACAACTTCCGACTTGTTCGATAAAGCAACACAACTATGGAAAAAGATGGAGGAGGATCAACAGGTCCAACATTGGGACGAGGAAGAGGAGAATATAAGCACAACTATCCAGGACCTCAAGAAGAGGAAAAAGACAATTTCGATCACTGAACGCCTCAAACGAGTACAAGATATGAAGAAGTTGCAAGCATAACTCATAGCCACATAGACACATAAGAAGGAGCGACAAGATCGAATGGAACCTCTCCAAGAGTAGGAAGCGGAGGTCATTATGCGGGTAGAAGAGGCAAAGAAGAAAATGGCACAAATTCAGGCAGAGTGTGCAGATATGATCAGTGATGCGATTGTAGTGAAAGTATTGGACACACTTAGAGAAAATACTGAGCAGGCTCAAACACAATCAAAGAAACTCATAAAGAAGTTCTAGTCTCTCACCGAAGCTATTGAAGAAGCGCAAAAATTTTAGGTGGATCGATACGATCCACATGTCAGTGTTGGGGACTTGTTGAATGTAGGCTGTGTTAGGAAGAAATGATATTTTTGGAGGAGAAGCATGCAAGGAGAAAAGGATAGCAGGAAGGATAAGAAACACATGTAAGAGAAGCAGGCGAGGAACGCATGCAAGGAATACCTAATGATTCTAGGGTTAGGGTTTTTTGAATGTATTGTAATGACTGGTGAGCCAAGGATATAAATAAGAAGTACTTAGAAGAAGGGAGAAAAAATAGGGGAAAAAGGCACAGAGACACACAGAGGAAGAGAGAATTGTAAGAATTGTACGAGTCATTAAGCTGTTTATCTAGGGAAGTAGTGAGTGACTCAATCCCAAGGGCTAGATCGTAGGTTGAGGAGCTTGGTGTGATCTAGTCACCCTTAAAGGGATCGAGGAGCCTTTGGAAGAGAATGAGACCTAAGATTGTAAACACGCGCGATGTGATATATTAATGAACCATAATTAAAGCTTGAGATCCAGAGCTTTGTGGATGTTGCCCAAAAGGGGGTGAACCATGGTAACACTTGTGTTATGTGAATGAATGTATATGTCTTGATGGCTGATTAATTTGTGACTGTTAGATGAATGAATTAACTAGTTAGACCTGGTATTCCACATGTACGGATATAATTACTTCTATAAGTAGATGTTATACCAATTGAATAAATATTAAAGAGTATAACTGCATATCTCCACTCATTCCCAGGTTGAAAACACTTGAGTATTTCATCCACCCATAGAGATATATGGGTGATACTGCATAGTACACTCTGTGTGCTACGTTTCCTTCTGGTCTACCATAGGGTCCAATAGTTTTAAAGGGATTTTTTTGGGACCTTATAAAATCTAAACCGGGGTCAACCTATGCTAGTAAGATATAATTAAAATAACCCATAAGGAATCCTAAGTAAGAAAAAGACCAATACAATAAAAGAAGAAAAGAAACAATAGCACACAATATTGTGCCCATGCATTGCATGTAGTAAATCCTTTAGATAGGATTAGGATACTCCACTATAATTGGGATTGGAGGTGAGGGGTGAAGGCTCACTTGGCGAGACTTTTTCAAGGAACAAATATTTCTTTGGTTGGTTTTTATTGTAATATTTTTCCAAGATAAATAGTGTGTTAATGATGTGTGCATGATTTATGCATTTTTATGATTGCTCGTTTATTCCTATCAGATGATTTTCTTATTCCTAATAGGATGAAGGGGGGAAACACCCTGTTTTTTCCCCATAATTGTAATTATGATTAATACTTCATATGATTATGTTTATGAATATTTTAATAATGTTTTTATTAATCAAAACACCAGACAAATAACTAAGGAGGAAAAATACTTGAAATTACTAGCCATGATATCACATGTGGAATTGATGAAGTGGACATGTGAGGTGGAGCTAAGATTATTGAGTGAACAAAAGAGGAATATTTCTTGTAAAAATAGATTATGCTTGAAAACATGAGCTCACACCTACAAACATACCCAAATTGACATAGAGTCACGTGACCAGTAATGGAAGTCATATTGGTAGTTGAAGCACTTAATAACTTCTGACAGTTTGGTCTCTTGAAGAAGACAAGGGGTCAAATTGAACGATATGACGAATAGGAAACCATAGATATTCCCCTTAATAAACTCATACATTGGACATTAAGTTTTGTCTAAAAGAAGCCAGGTCTTGTCTGAAATAAGCCATGGGAGTCCCAATGTTTGGCAGAGGAAGAGACCAAAGGTGACAAGAATCCACATGAATTCCTAACAAGGGTTGTTGTTTCAACATGTAGGACATACTGAAAGGAAAGAAGAGGTGAATGGTTAAACCCAACATGGAAGACACATCATATTTTAGACACGAGGAATTTGATGGTCAGTGGGATAGAGAAAACCCTCCAAATTTGATGGTCATTATTTTAATCCTAAAGGAAGATAAGGAGAGGCTCATGAGATCTCAGGCTGAGAAGGAAGAGTTGAATGCAGTGCTACTATAAAGTTTGTCTAAAATCATGAATAATCTGCATCAAGGGCCCAATAACACAAAATAATAGTAGTTGGAAAAGTTTAAGACCCCATCGGATTCCCAAAGAAATGGATTAAGTCATAGAAAAATGGGGATAAGTTCTTCCAAGAAGAGGCATCAGGATGCCAAGAAAATAAAAACTGTTGGAAGTGGTTTTGTAGAGTCATCCAATAGGAAGACCTCTGCTGAAGAGTTGTCTAGTAGTGACACTGGAATGTGTTTTTTGAAGAGAAATAAGAGACTTTCACAAAATTATATGACTGAAGAATTCAAGAAGGCTAAGTTTCCTACCTTTTATGTATAAATTAAGGAAGGAGATGAAGTTGAGGCATGGTTGTTCGATATGAATAAGTACTTTTAGGCACACAATTACTTCAAGAATATTGAGGCAAGGATTTCCATTTTCAACCTGAATGGAGGAGCCTCTATTTGGTGGGAGGAACTCAACGGAATCAAATGACTAAAGGAAATCAAACTGACTTAGAAATATTTTGAAAGGTACCTCAGAAAGAGATACTTATCAGAGAAGTACTTCGATGCCAAAATCAAGGACTTCCATGAGCATAAGTTGGGTCAAATTACTATGGATGCCTATGCTATAAGATTCATAGAACTAGTGAGGTATGTTCCTTAAATCAAAGAAAATAAAGTAAGAGTGCAACTTTTTCTCAGTAGATTTCCACAGTCTTATCAGGAAAAAATGAATTTGATAATCCAAAGACATTGGAGGACACAATAAGGAATTCTAGGTGTTGTTATGACCGTTCTAGGCACAAGAAAGAGCCTTCTAATGAATGTAAAAGAAAGGATAAGAGTGAATTCCATAGGAAGGGATTCAAGTCCTCTCCACACAATAATTCAACGAAGGGTTCACATTTTTTTTAGTCAATAAAAATCTTGCATTGGAAAAAATTTCCATCTCAATGTGGAAATAAGCTAGTAGATCAAGCAAGAGAAAGAGTAGAGGAACCAAATAAAGGATCTCTATAATGTTGGGGCTGTGGATAGCCACACTTATTGAGGGATTTCCCTCATAGACAACATGAAATTAATAAGGTGTATCACATACAAGAATTAGTTACACACAATGATCTGGCCAAAAGTGTGCCAAGGATATTTGTAGTTATGGCGAATCGACAAGCAGACCACCAAGCCTTTGTTTTGGAGCTAGAAGGTATAACTTCCAAACAACCTGTTTCTTTTTTAACTAGACTTGGATCTAATCTTAGTTATGTTTGACCACAAGTTGTTGAAGCATGTTCCTTACAGAGGAAGAAACATGCAAAGGCATGGTTAGTTCAATTAGCCATAGGAAGTAAGAGAAAGGTGGTTAAGGTCATAGAAGTTTTTCCATTTGAGATAACTAGACTGAGTACACAAGAAGCCTTGAATATGATACACCTAGGATCATATGATGTGTTACTAGTCATGGATTGGTTAGGTTTCCACAAGGAAAAGTTGAACCGTTATGAGAAAAAATTAGAATGTGAAGAAGAAAAAGGAAATGTGAGAGTTCTAAAAGGCATTTAGAAGCCAATGCTAGTAAGGAAAATATCGATGTTGCAGCTTAAGAAGTTCAATCGGAAAGGGTGCCCCTTATATTCTATACAATTGCTTAAGTAAACAGAAGGCAAGGAGTTGAAGGCTAAAGACCATCCAATATTGTAGGAATTTAAGGATGTATTTAAGAAAGAGGTACCTGGATGACCTCCAAACAAAGATCTTGATTTTTCAATAGATATTGTACCTCGAGTGGAACAAAAATCCAAAGTACCCTATAGGATGAGTACACTAGAGTTGGTGGAGATGAAGGTAAAGGTGAAGGAAATATTGGCTAAGGATTACCTTAGGACGAGTGTGTCCCCATGGGGAGCAACAACCTTGTTTGTAAAGAAGAAGGATGGAACCTTGAGGTTGTGTATTGACTATAGATAGTTGAACACAATGACCATCAAGAACAAGTATCCTTTGCCCAGGATTGATGACCTCTTTGATCATCTCATAGGAGATGTTGTTTTCTCTAAAATTGACATGAGGTTAGGATATCACCAATTCAAGATTAAGGATGATGACATCCACAAGAAAAATTTTAGGTAGATAAATGGGCACTATGAGTTTGTTTGGGCTTACAAATTTGCCAACCACTTTTATGTGTTTAATGAATAGTGTGCTTAGAAATATCTTGAAACGTTTGTCTTGGTGTTTGTGGACAATAATTTGTTTTATTCCTAGACTAAAGAAGAGCATGAATAACATCTAATTATAGTGTTACAAGTGTTGAGAGAACACCATCTCTATGATAATTGTATCAAGTGTGATTTATTTCAAAAGGAAATCCAGTATTTAGGCCACATAATCTCAATAGAGGGAGTGGCAGTAGACCCTAAAAATATCAATGCGATCATAAATTTTACCACCCCAAAGAATGTAATGGAAGAGAGATATTTCATGGGATTGGATGGGTATTACTGAAGTTTTATAAAGGGATGTTATGAGGGAAAAACTCTCTATGGCCAGGGTAAACCACAACAGACAGATATGACTGTAGAAATCTACTCAATTCCAACATATGCTATATAAACCAATGTTCAAGCGAGATAAGAAATAATCCTACCTCATTCCAACATTTGAATATGTCCACCATTGATCACTTTGACCCAAAGATTTATACCTATGACAAGTTATCAACAAGAAAGTAGAGCAAGCATATAGCGATAATATAAAAGGTTAGCACATTAGATAGCATAATCCATCAATAAACATTACAAACATTCCCATGGATAATAATCATATATTTGCACGATACCAATAGGATGCGAAATGAGTATTTCTATTAATAAATGATTAGCAGAAGTGATAACATTACAAACTTATGTGTCAGCATGGTTCGGAACTAAGAAACCAAGTTCCTTCCCACTGGGTCTCCACCACTTCAATCCTCCACCAAAGGAAAGCTCATAGAAAAGAGACAACGAGGTTCTCTCAACAATAGGGAAAGAGATCGGGGGATGAACACTATGTTTAGACTTGAGGGACAAGGGGATGCAAACTCAATTTGTAGTAATTTATCCAGAGTAAATTTGTTCTCAAAGTTGAATGCTTTCTCCTCATTTTCCATAGATCAAAATTGTGCTCTTATAGCCTTCAAAATGAAATTGAAGGGCCGATTTGAAACGTTTCTAGTATATGGAAGGCCAAGGATCAGAGATATTTTGTCGTGACATGGAAACCTGACTTCATTTTTTTTTTATTTTCTGGCACAAATCTTGATGTACATAGGTTGTAGTGGAGCATCCTACGTATACACATGTTGTATAGTATATAGGGCATGTATATGTGGAAACATGTGTACTTTTGGCTCTGGATTCATCAAAAAGGGATGACAAGTCTTCATAGGGAAACAAAAAAAGGCCCTCTATGCAAGATAGCAATGGTGAGGAAAATCTTTCTATAACAAATGCCCCCTAATGTGTGAGATCATAGGAGTATATACGACGGCCGAAATACATTATAAATAACCCATAAGTGGAGTGGTGTAAACCCAACTTGAAAGACTAGTTGTTCATTACATTCTGTGTTGACTTTACATACATGGATGTCAATAGAATACAATGCATATCCACATGGAAAACATACCAAATAAGTGTTTCTGGCCATGAATAGGAAAATACAAATGTGGTTACATGCCAAAATTTGTCATAATCATGAACAAGGCCCAGTAGAACCAGTCTAAAAACCAATTTGAAGATATCTGTATACAATGGAGTATAATCTAATTCCCTATGATTACTGAAGTAAAATAGCTGTTGGTCCAATGAAAAGGAAGCAACAACTTAGGAAATTTGTGGCCGCATAGTGATGTCTTCAAGTCTTCTACACATCCACCAAAGGTGCAAGTCTACATCATGTGAATAAAGGAGTTGAGGCCAAACACAATGAGACATTGTTTGATTACCGTTCATTGAGGTATACCATTAACAAACATGAGACAACCTACCAATAATGAAAGTAGGTATCAAGGCACTGAGTACATTCCTACACGTGTGAATAAAGGAATTGGTATCGAAAAGCTGAGGAATCCATTGATCATGAGACATTGATGTATTCCCATCTGTCAATGGCAAGAGAGCCTACCACTAATGGATGCAAGCCTCAAGGTACTCATAAAACTCTATGTCCCATATCCAGAATAAATGAGCTGAAGTTGATGGAAAGAGACCCGCTAAAAGGAGAGAATTAAGGCATCTCTCATCAGTCAACACAAGTAACAAAGCAAGAGCTTCATAATTTGGTAGAGATCGAACGAAGAACATGTTCACAAACCAACGACCCCGTGCATCTTTTGCGTGTGCCAAATGTAAGCGCTACACGAAAAAGACCCTATGAATAGCAGTCAATGATGAAAACTGCTGACAAAGGTGAGGAAACCACCAATAAGGCTAATGGCATCCAAGACAATGCACGAATCCCAAAGTGTGAATAGATGTCTTTCCTTCGAACATAAGGGAAACCACCCAGTCAATGATCAATGATGAAATGCCAGCTGTTGGGTTCAAGGTGACCTACCAATGATGAAAGTAGGGCCAGGGTGCATGATAAGACCACAATATCATGTGATTCTGAGACAAATTGAGGGTATGGCCGACATGCAAAGTCAATATATCTGAGGAATGGTTGAAACAGGTTGATAGGATTCCTTTGAACAAGAGCATGAGACATATGGTAGACTCCGAGAACATAGATTCAATGATGTAACTATTATATGCAGGAGGCATCAATAATGTTCTCTATAGGAATTGGAAGAGTATCCAGTCGGTAGAGAAAAATATGTAACGAGATAATCTTCCTAAGGCCATGCTAAACCCAAAATTATGATGACACAAGGACTCAATAACTTTGTTCTCTATTCAAAGGTGACACAGTTTCTACAAAATATAATATAGTACTCCCTGCCCGCCCATCTTTTTTTGTTTTTTCATAACAAATGAATGCTATGATACAGAGGAGGAAACGAGTGTAGCAAGTAAGCAAAACTAGTTCCAGCAGTGGAACGTACATATGCTCAATGCAAGGAAATGCATGTGGGAGATAGACACTCAGGGTGATGTTCCCTCCAGGGTATAGGGTGTCAAATTGTGAAGGATATAAACAAGGATCTTCTTGGTTGAGGATGCAAAAACTACTTAGGCAATTATTTATAATGCAAAGTGAGAACCGGCTAAAGGCTCAAGATTGCAAGTGAGGGCATGAGATGCAATCACAACTTAATGCCAAAAAATGTCATTTTTTATGTCTTTTAGTCTACTTGGTGTGAAAAAGGGATAAACACATGCTAAATAGACGTCTTTTCAAATCCAATTTATGAGTGCAAAAAATACAAGTTCACTCAACGATCTTTTCTATTTTTAGTAACGAGCTGGAAAAGAGTTTAACTAAGACTCATGACCTTTCAAATCCAATTTAACGAGTGTGAAAGGGAAAAATCACTCAGTAATGTTTTTGGTTTTTAGACGAGTCGAAAAAGAGATTAAATAAGACTTGTTAGGGATATTCTAGGTGACAAATCATGGGGGAGGCCAAGGCTCCCATGCATACCTTCTGTGGAATGTTAGTATCTTAAGAAGAACTGACACAATATTGGGAATACCCAAATCTCTCCAAGTCGAGGAGGAAAAATTGGTAATAGAGGTTATCGTCTCCGTGATATATCAAATAATGTCTCTTCCTAGAAAAAACATAGGTGGAGGCATTAGGTACCCGACAAGACCATCCCAATCAAAGGGAACCTCATCAAGACTTGGAGAGAGATAAATCAGGAAGAGTAAAACTCTCTCTTGTTCAGAAGGTGAAGTAATAGAAATGATAAGGACATGGCATAGAAGGTATAGAACCAGAACCAGAAGAGTGGGATCGACCAAAAATTGCATTGGTGTGACCACTTCCTTAGACTTTTCACTCTCTAAGAGAAGAGTGGGGTCGATCGAAGATTGCATCGATACAACCAATTCCTCAACCATTGGTTGAATAGGATGTGAGACAAACATTTCAAGAGGTGTGTCACCCCCGAAAACAAGAGTGTTTTCAGTCAAATATTGCATTGACATGACCATTGGTTAAACAATATGTGAGACAACAAGGTCAAGAGATGCATCACCTTCGAACATAGGAGAGGTTTTAGTCGAAAATTGTATCGACAGGACCACGGGTTGAACGAGATGTGAGAAAAAAAGGTTAAAGGACACATCAACCCCTAAAGGAAAAGGGGTGTCAGCCGAATATTGCATCGGCATGATTTTTGTATCAAACAAACAAGGAATGGAGTGTTGTGAAACCATAGATGCCTCAGAAACCAAAGGGCCCTTAGGTTAGCCCCACGCTTCTCGTACCCCAATAGTAATAGGACAAAAATGAGTAAGGTGACTTCCTTCACTAGTCCTGCAAAGGAATCTAGGATTACATATGAGACATCTAGGATTCTCAATCATATGAATTCCCCCAACATGACTTGCAGCAGCTGGTGACATGCTCCCAACTAAACTTGCAGAGGCTGGTTGCAGGTATTCAACATGCCTCTCAAATGTTGTCGACCAATATCCAACATGACTAGCATAGGTTGGTTATATAATGCCATTATGACACATAATGACTAGACTTGTGCCCCCAACATGACTTGCAGAGGCTGGTTACAGGTCTTCAACATGACTCGCAGAGGTTGTCGACCAATCTCCAACATGAATAACAGAGGTTGGTGATGTAATTCCAATATGACATGTAGTGACTGGACTTGTGCCCCCAACATGAATTGCAACGGTTGGTTGCAGGTCTTCAACATGACTCGTAGAGATTTTTGACCAATCTCCAACATGACTAGCATAGGTTGGTGATATAATGCGAGTATGACACGTAGTGACTGGACTTGTGCCCACAACATGACTTGCAACGGCTGGTTGCAGGTCTTCAACATGACTCGCAGAGGTTGTCGATCAATCTCCAATATGACTAGTAGAGGTTGGTGATGTAATTCCAGTATGACACGTAGTGACTGGACTTGTGCCCCTAGCATGACTTGCAGCAACTGGTTGTAGGTCTTAAACATAACTCGCAGAGGTTGTCGACCAATCTCCAACCTGACTAGAAGAGGTTGGTGATATAATTCTTGTATGACACGTAGTGACTGGACTTGTGCCCCCAACATGACTTGTAGCGGCTGGTTGCATGTCTTCAACATGACTCGCAGAGGTTGTCAATCAATCTCCAAAATGACTAGAAGAGGTTGGTGATATAATGCCAGTATGACACGTAGTGACTGGGCTTGTGGCAGTGGTGAATTGCGGCATTTGAGACCAAAGTCCAAGGAAAGATTGGTTTTGAGAAATTGCAGGCCAAGAAGGATCCTGGTTTACACCCTGTCCCTGTCCAACAGGATAGTATCCTCCTCCATACTGATACATAAAGGGTTGTAAGGGAATCGACATTGAGGAATCCTCTTGCGAAGAGAAAGGGACTTGAAAAGGGTTACTCATGTGAGGATATATGTTTCCCCCAGATGAAGCAACTTCGTGAGGGACGTTTTACATACTATAGAAATAATTCCACCCAGATGAATTAGTAGAGGAAAGACGGAGGTACGCCATGGGAAAAGTGTTCATAGGAACCGACATAGCAGAATAAGGATAAGTGGATGGAGTGTAACAAGTAGAATGATTTCTTAATCGGGAACTTACTTCTCGCATAGTGGATTCGTTGGAAGGAAGATTCCAACCTCCTACCGTAAGAGGTGTTTGAAGGATATGACTCCCACCAAATGGAGAGGGATAAGAAGGAGGCATCATGGCCCCAGACCCAAAAATTGTATTTGCATAAGGAGGTGAGATAGAGGATGGAAAGTGTGAAGACATATTAGATATACCATGAAAACAATGATCAGAGACCCAAGGCATTGGCTGAGTACCATAATTATTCATACCATTATAAAAAACAAATGGATTTCCCCCCATGAACGTCATGGGGGGGGGGGGGGGGGGGTTTTCCCCCATGAACGTCACAGGGGGGTAGCAGTAAACGAGGGAGAAAAAGGAACTTCCCCACTATCCATGATAAAGAGAACTCGGTATAATATCTTAAGGATAACTAGTAATCAAAGAGCATACCAAAAAGTCAAACGGACAATATGCATGCAAATAGGCTAAAGTGACTGAGTGGCCTCCCTCACTAAAGAAGGTATTTCTTGTCCAAGAGGGACCTGGGAATCCCCGATAAAGTTTGGAGGTAACAGAATCAGTTATAGGGGCCCTCACGGGCTTAAAAACTAGTCAGTCATATCCCCCCAGAGAGGTAATCTTCCATAAAGGATGTGTGTCGTCCGACCCCTATCTGACCCAGGGTATAAGAAAAATAACCCTTGCAAGTAACCTATGAGATACCTAAGTCAAGAAACTAATAAACCATTGTATAATCGATGCACAAGTGAGAAATTGTAATTTTGGATTACCGTATGGGCAGGGTAGAAACGCATGAAACCTTGAAAGTACTGCCTCTCACAGAGTTATGGGTACTAGCAAGATACCCAAATACAAATATATCCACATAAATTGTTGATTAAGGTTGGTTGTCATTGATGTCAACCCTTGAAGAAACCCCCACAACACAAAGGTTTGGGTAATTGACCCAAGATTGTTTGATTTAAAGATGACTCATTATTGTCTTGTCATGGTTCATAATAAGTAAATATGGATGAACTCCAAAGTGGTCCCCTTATGGTGAAAGCCCTCACGGGAAGACACTTTGTGGAGTAAGAGAACCCATGCTTAATTGTGGAATAATGAGATGAATGATAGTGATTTTTTTAGGGAAACTATCCTATATGGATAGTGATTATCATGCCATTTCTGGTGGTATGTGGAACGTCGCATAACTCCTCATGGTCAGAGAGTTATGACCATGTGAAGTTGGAGAACCCAGGTTTGGGTAATGGACCCAAGTTTGTTTGATGGATAATGGTATGATTTGTGTTGTATTTGAAGGTAATACTATTCTATATGGATAGTACATGTCATTCCATTTCTTATGGTATGTGGAATGTCACATACCTCCTCACGGTTTGAGAGTTATGACCTTATGAAGTTGGAGGACCGTCACATGTCATCTAGAAGCCCCAAAAGGTCAAAGTAGTGAAAGTGGTTTAAAGGGATTTTAAAAGGTAAATAATAAAGTGAAGTGACAAGTGTACTATAATTCAAAGTGAATACAAAATAAATTATTCAAATAATAAATTTAATGGAGAAATTATAAGTGGGTTAACCCTAAAATAAGGAAAGTGTGCAAAGTGACCTAGAAGATGTTTTTAAGGAAGCTACTTGGAGAGTATAAATAAGAGGCTAGGCTCTCCCATTTTAATCACACTTGATCATATTGAATATATATATTTTTTTGAGGTAACCAAGGTTATATAAGCCAAAATTCTAAGGGAAAGTGAAGAAAAGAAGGCCGAAATGCAAGGAAGGATAAATTCTTTTGATGGGGCTTTCTAAGGTATGTTATTTACAGGTCATCTCACGATTTTCGCTATAACTTTTTTTCTATAATTATTTAGACCGTGAAATTGATATTTCATTGAGAAAACATATCCAATTATCCATGGTAGAAAATTAATCTTTTGGGTCTTTGTATTTTGGGAGTTACACTCTGTGGAAAATAAGGTTTGTGGCTAGTCCTGAAACTAGTCAAAAATAGGTGTTTGGGGTAAACACGTCATAACGTATTCATAACAGATCCAAATTAAGTGACACCAAATGTGTTGGTTATGGTAAATTATTTAGTATGATTTTTAATAGTTTTCGATCATTTCAACAAATATTCTATGCGGGGAACGCTCTACAAGGTCGCTCTCTAAAATAAGCCAAAATTCAACAAGGTATGCCATTTTTGCTATAAATCCTTTTCTGAGAGGTTCCAAGTAGTGAAACTTGGAGGAATTGCATAAAACAAATTAAATAACATTGTATATCAGTTTCATGTATTTATACATTACAGGTACAAAGTTATGATGACTTCAAGTTAGGGTTGTTGAGTAATCCAAAACTAGGCATGTGAGACTAAAGAAAAGTTTGATGAAAATGCTAGTCTCTTTTTGTTAAAGATAAGGAAGGTTTGCAGGAATGTGATCATATACACCAGGTATATTACAAAGCTACAAATCATATTTGGATGATGAAATTGATGAGGTATTTTGGTTGAGGTACATGTTGAGAACATGGTTGAGACAAGTAGTTGATGAGTTGGCACATACATGAGGTGTATAGTTGATGATGTTGGTACATATTGATGAGTCATACTTGATGATTAGTTGACACATCATTGGTACATAGTTGGTACATGGTTGGATTCACCTATTTATGGTAAAGGTTGATTACAGGTTATTTCCTATAGGTTGGTGCATGGTTGATGCACTTGTTTATGGTACAGGTTGATTACAGGTTGAGGTACAAGTTAATTCATGGTTGATGCATGGTTCATATTTATTGGTATAGGTTTACAGTGGTATATCACACAGTGATAGTGTGACAGTGGTTCCATAATTCTACTTCTACTTCAGGGTGGCAGGATGGGGCAAGTATAGTTTTGGTTGTATCCAGAGAACATAGGGGGTTGTAGCCTCCTTCTGGTTGTATCCAGAGAATTGGGGAGTTGGAGCTTCCCTCAGGTTTTAGCCTGAGAAGCTAGGGGGTTGGATCCTCCTTCCAGTTGCAGTTGGAAAACAAAAGAAGTTGGTGCTTCCAATGAATGTAATTCTTCAAGACATATAAGAAAAATAATTCTGTGGTTTTCTCCCAATTTGGGTTTCCACATAAAACACTGGTGTATTTTGTATGTTTGTGATTATTCATTTTTTCATTTCTTATTTACTCTGCAGTTATTGGATGATAATGCTACATCGATATAACACTTGGATTATATGGTTAAAAATGATCAAATTGCTCTATTATTGATTCACCCCCCCTCTCAGTAATCCAACAATTGGTATCAAAGTGAGGTTCCTTCAGGAAACCGTTTAACCACTGGAAGGAGATCATGGATTATTTTGAGAATGGAGTACCAATGTTTAATGGTCATAATGGTTTTAAGTATGAGATGTGGAGAAGAAGGATGAAAGTATTTTTACAGGCACAGGGACATTATATTTGGCTATCAGTTGTTACAGGATATGATAGTTCAAAAAGGGAAAATACTGCATCCAAGAAGGAATTGAAGACGAACAACAAAATAGCAATGGATTTTATTTGGGAAGGATTACCTAAACTGGTAAGAGAAAAGGTTGGTAAATGTTCATCAGCCAAAGAACTTTGGGATACATTACATGACATATATTCTTCACCCATCGCAGATTCAGAAAATTCCAAAGAATATGCAGAAACATAATAAGAAGAAAGATGCTCATCATGTCAGACAGATTCAAAAGAGGAAGAGTATGATGAAGTAGAAGTTGATTACAAATAAAAATTGATTAGTGCAATTAAATATATAAGGAAAGAAAGAGAAGAAAACAAGTCATCCAAGAAAGAATTGATGAAGAAAAAGAAAAGTGTTCAAGGTTCTGAAAAGGATCAGCATGTCATCAAGAATTTAAGAGCTCAACTAGAAGAGGCTAGAAGAATTGAAGAAACTCTAGAA
>SNQJ01S0018968.1:0-15877 GCA_010110895.2 Picea sitchensis
GGAGTATTTCACTATGCTCCAAGGTGTTCCCAATTATGCCTCCTAGTTCAAAACCATGTGCATCCATCAAAAAATGAATATGGCATAGAAAGAAACCCAACTATGTAGTAGCAACCATTTTCAATAGATTTTGACAAATCCCCTAACATCTTGGTGCTAAATCACTTTAATAGGTCTGGTTCAAACCACTAGATCCACTTTGGCAACCCATTGATCCATTTCTTCATATCCATAGCCAAATAGTGAATCCATCATCATAGAAACACCCAAGCCACTCTTTTCTAGAGAGTTAGGCCTACTGGAATTTGAAAGTAGATGTAGAAAAAAAAGAGAGAGAAACAACACAAAGAGATAAACAATACAAACACCAACAAGCACATAAAGCCAATATTTACCCTAGAAACTGTTAATTGGGAAAACCAACACCCAAAAAGATATCTATTTTATTAACCTTGGGCAATCCTACCAAGCCATCCCAACACCAAACTACTCAAGGCATATTAGAATGGAGTATTCCAATCCATTAAATAATATTCATCATATGTAATATCCCGGGTTCAAAAACCACCATCTATAAACTAATTAATTACTGGCTCGAGGATATCCTAATTACTATATGACCGAGTCAATATTAACCCAACACAAATGGAAATAGTACACAAAAAAGACTCTTTGAGTAATAACCAATAATGAAAATCACTATCATAAGTGAGGCATTCCACCAATAAGGATAAAGGAATCCAAGGTATGACATGAATCCCCATATGTGAATAAATTTCTTATCATCAAACACAAATGGGTCCACTCAACCAATGACCAATGATGAAAATCATTTATGAGCATAAGGCAATGAACCAATAATGAAAGTAAGTGCTAGGATTCTACCAACTCTAAGTCTATCTCCCATAGAAATGTGTTGAAGTCTATAGGAGAAGACTCATTAGTGAGAAAACAATAATGAATGCTTACATGCTATCACGAGTAAAACATCATTTATGCTAATGAATTGAGAACAATATTGAAAATAGGGGAGGTTGACATGGATAGCCAATAAATATAAATAATGGTCGATTTAGGATACAAATATCCCTTGAACATAAGCATGACACAATGTTGACTTGGGTAACAATTGGCACCAAAAGGACCAATGATATAAACTATCAATGCAGGAGGCATTGATACATTCTCCATAATGATTGGAAGAGTAACCAACTGGAGGAGCACAAAAATTAGAATCATGGTACAACTCTCAAGAAAATACTAAGACCCAAATATGGAGAACTGACACAAAATATGTGCTTAATTTGAGAATGACATGACTTGATTGTTGCCACATATACACAAATTATAAACATCTAAATTCTTTCCCCTCTCTCTTTTTTTATAAATACTAGTTTTTTTTTTGTCTTGTCATATTATAAAAGCGTGATAAATAACAAAATAATGTCATAATATAGTGGAAGAGACAAGAATCGTATGACATGCAACTATGTTCGAAGCACACGAAATAGACCTATGCAAAACAAAAGAAAAAAAGGTGTTGTGCAAGAAATGGACACTCATAAGCATATTTATTCCAAGGATAAAGGTTCAAAGTGGACGAGAAAGTGATGCAAATGGAAAGATGATCCGAAAAATCCTTAGATGTCGATTATTATAAAATAAATATAAACATCTACTTGATATTCGAAATAATAATGATCACTTGATTGTTTACAATTTACATGCAAAAAACTTATCTAACCATACACACTTTAATGATAAATAACTTTCAAATAACTGAGCATGTAATGAACAACAATGACGAAATCACATACACAAGTTGGATACTGGATTTCGCCCAATTTGGGATACCTCTTTGGGTCTTCTTCCAATAGAGACCTTCTTTATTAATGCTCAAATGTTTTTGTTTTACAATGACCTTTTTACATGTTGCTCAAATGAAAAAATAGAGTGCATCGTTGTATTCCTTGCAAAAAATCGTGCAAAATGAGTATAAAGTTCTTGAAATTCTATCAAGGGACCTCTTGACATGATTTACGGTGTAACTCAAAGCATATGTACCCTCGAGCATGCACTTTGAGACAAAAATCTACATTAAAAATTAATTAAATGTGCCTTGATTTATGCACCATTAAATAGGGTGTGAGCCCTTAAATTACCTCCAGAATAATAATCAAACAATAATTAATTTTTTTTGGCATTTCTTGTAATGTGGGGCACCGATGGTCTAACGGTTAATACATTGGTTTGTTACACAGTAGGTTGAGGGATCAAATCCCAACGACCTCCATTTAATATACAACTTGGTTATATTTGTTGGTCGCATATACCATATAGTTAAAACCATATATGAAGAGGCATATAATTTTAGCACCCGCGAATATTGGCACTTGGCTATGTGATATACCATGTGATCCAAAATTATCTCGGCCCTATTTTTTGGCCATTCAAACCTTACCTAACTTTAAATATTTATGAAACTATATACATGTTAAGTTATATTGTGCGGTCCATTGATAAGGTGATTGGGTAAGGTTATGGAGGTCATGGGTTTGATCCTCATCTGCTCGATAATTTTAATATACATAAACCATTAATGGCCAATGGGAGGCTACCATGTGGAAACCTCTCATTGGATTATCTCTTCCACATGTCTCCCTGTGAACCTGGATTGTATGGATCTTCCACTTGTCAACCTGTGACTTGTCCACGTAACTTTCCTAGTCAACATATGAACAGTCCATGTGGCACCTTGGGGGTGTGGCCACATCATCACCGTATGATTGTGTGTTCATTCCATGTGTCACCCTTCCAATGGTGACATGTGTCACATTTCCCCCCTTTGACTTTGACTTTTGACCAAACTTTGATTGCTCATAACTTTTGAATATGAGCTCCGTTCAAGGTGAGTTTTTCATCATTGGAAATTTATCGTTGAGATATACACATTGATGGTGATTTCAAGATAATTTGGGATGATTTAATTTTGAGAATTTATGAACCATTCTAGACCTCTTTGAACATTTTGGATCCTCCTGGATGTCTGTGAGCATTCCTAGATCCTCGTAGACCTCTGTCAGCATTCCAGATTCTCCTGGATCATTACTCCCCTTTGGAAAACTTTTGGACCACCAAAATATTTGATTACTTAAAAAATAGGTGAGGGTATACCACCGAAAGATTTTATTACTCAACAACTTGGTTTTACTCCTTTAATACCAACTCGAATATATTCCACATCACCTCATTGTGAAGTCTTGATTCTTTTGTCAAGAATAACATCTTCATGTAGCTCATCCAAATATTCTAGAGAAAGATCATCAATTGTTGGAACCTGAATGCTTTCATCTTCATCTATAATCATTAGAGGCTCATAGGGCTTCAAATTTTCAACATAACCACTTCATACATTTTCATGTAGGATTGTAGATCTAAGTACCAATATTTTCCAAGATCTTGAATGGACCATATCGGATCGGCCTTAACATTTTACCTTCACCTTTCATTCTATCCTTGCTAATATGTAAGCATACTTGATCAACGAATTCTAACCGATGATCAACCTAATGTTTGTCATGCCTTTCCTTGTACTTGGCTTGGATTTTCTCCAATTGTTCTTGTACTTCTTGATTTACCCGTTGAATCTTTTGAACGAACATTTTAGATTTATCTATATCATCATGTCCATCTTCTTTTCATTCTTCTCCAAAATCAAATTCCATAAGTGATTTAGGAAATTTCCCAAAACATACTTTGAAAGGCCTTTTCTGAGTAGACAAATGCATGTTGTGATTATAGGCATTTTGTACATAAGGAAACTTTTCATCCCATAACATAGGATGCTTTCTGCAATATCCTCTAAGTAGATGTACCATTTTTATGTTTACCACCTTTGTCTTTACATATGTTTGTGGATGAAAATTCGTGCTCTTCTTCTACTTAATGTCCATTAGCTTCCATAAATGAGACAAAATCTTTCCAAAAAAACAAGAGTCTCGATATGATATAATAAATGTAGGAAGTCCAAAATGAACCCATAAATTAGCAAAGAACATTTGTGTCATCTGTTTAGCAATGACCCATTTCTTGTAGGGCATCAAAATACACATCTTCTTGAATCTATCCACAAAAACATATAGATAATCATGACCTATCCTAGACATCGACAAACCCCCTACAAAATCCATGGAGATACCTTCCCATGGCTGAGAAGGTACTTGAAGTGGTGTATATAAACCCAACTTTCTATTGCTAGGATTACTTGTTCCACACATAACACATCCTTTGATATACATGGAAACTTTTTGATTCATTCGAGGCCAATAAAAATATCTCTACCACTATTCTATTGTCTTACCAAACCCAAAATGACCAGAAATGAGAGATGTGTGAGCTTCTCTTATTACATTTACTCTTTCAACTTTGGGTATACAAAGCTTTCAAAGATGATATAACAAATTTTCATGCATGTAATGATATGTCTGTTGATTTCCATGAGTTAATGCATTGTATACATATTTAAAATCATCATCCTTAGCATATTGTTCTACATAACTTCCATGCACTAAAGGATTATACCTTAGTATAACAAATGAATTGATTACTGGCCTTTACAACATATCTACAACCTTGTTATGAATACCCTTCTTATACTTGAAGAAAAAATGAAACTGTTGTAGAAAATCCATCCACCTGAAGTGTCGTGACTATTGTAGCTTGGTCTGTGACTGCAAATACTGTAATGATTGATGATATGTATGAATTATGGTTTACTTTCCCATTATGTAGTTCTTCCATTTATTTACACTTTGTACCAACACATACAATTTCTTATCATATGATGGATATTTAATCACAACTTGGGTAAACATTTCATAATGATAACATATAGGTCTTCCTCGTTGCATCAAGACTATGCCCATCGAATATCTTCTTGAATTGATGTGAATCTAAAATGGTTGTTGTAGATCTAGAAGAGCCAAAACTAGTGTGGTGCTTATCTTTTCCTTCAATGTCTCGAAGTATTTTTTTTTATTTCCTCCCCATTGAAAGACATGTTTAAAACTTGTTAATGCATGTAGGCAAGTTGGTATGTATGAGAAATTAGAAATGAATTTTATCTAGTACTGTACTACTCCTAAGAAGTTCTTGACTTCTATGGAAGTAGTTGGCTTGGGCCATTTCAAAATGAGTTATACCTTTGTGGGGTCTATCTTTAGTTGCCCATTCCCTATAATGTATTCCAAATATACCAGAGAATGTTTTCCAAATTCATATTTAGATAAATTTACATATAGTTTCTCCTTCTTCAAGAATTCTAAGACTGTCTTGACATGATTTATATGATATTACCATCTTTTACTAAATATGAATATATCATCTAATAGAAAATACAAAAATTATCTATGTATGGAATGAAAACATCAGTCATTACCCTCATAAATGTTTTTGGTGCATTACATAACCTAAATGACATAACCAACCATTCGAACAAGCCTTCCTTGGTATTGAAATATTTTTTCCATATTTCACCTTCAACTATTCTAATATGATGGTAAACACTTCTCAAATCCAACTTAGTGAAATATACAACATTATTTAATTGAGATAATAATTCATCAATTATGGGAAGAGAATAACGGTTATTTACCATAATCTTAATCAAGGCTTGAAAATCAATACACATCCTCCATGCACCATATTTATTTGGAACTAATACAATAGAAGAACCAAACATAGAAGAGATTGGTCTGATGATTCCTTTATCAAGAAACTCCTGAAATTGCTTCTTTATTTATGCATTCTTGATCACTAATGATTTGTACATTCCAATGTTCGGAAGAGGAGCATATTGTTGCAAATATATTTCATGCTCAACCTCCCTTTTAAGAGGCAACCCTATAGATTCCTGAAATAACCAATCATAGTTAGATATGGTGTTGACCATCTCCTATTTATGATATGGATCACAGCTTGATAAAGTATTGGTTATGTCTTGTTCTTCTTTTTTCATTGTCATGAGGAAAAAATATTTACTTGTGCTCACGAATCTCTTAATTTTCCTTGTGCTCACTAAAGAAACATTAGTCTTGATATGATGAGATTTGACGATATATTCAATGCCATATTTGAAAATATGATATTTATTCTCTTTACGATAGAATATAGCCTTCCTGTCAAATAAATATGGATTATCCAAGACAATGCCACAAATCTCAAGAGTCACAACATCTAACTCAATCTCTTCAAAGAACTTAACTATATTTGCAAACCCAATCTTACATTGTTTTGTCACTTGCAACTTAGCATCTTCACATACTCATCCTAATGGAGAAGGATTTTTGTGAGGTGTCATATTTAAACCCAACTTATTAACAATTTCTTCAGATATTAGGTTAAATCGAGATCCACTTTCAAATAAAGTATCCACCTTGGTATGTTTGACTATAACTTTGACATGAAAAAGATCACTTCTCTTCTTTTGATCAATATCATTTTCCAATTTGGCAGATTGAACTAAAGTGTTTGAATTGATAGTTGATATACCTTTTCTTCCTATGGCCTTGATATTAGATTCATCTCCTGAAGCGTACCCTATATCTTGGTGAGCTGATGCAATACTCTTCCTCTTCCCTTTATCCTTGAATTTTTTCGGTCATAATTTTGGATGCAGTTTCCAACACTGTGACTCCTCATGTCCCTTTTTCTTATAGTGGGAACATGTAGGTCTTCCCTCAGCTTGCTTTATTGTATTTGACTTCTTATGCTTCCATTTACCTTTCAATTTCTTTTCAAACTTGTATGGATTCTTATATTCACTCACATTCTTACCCTTACTAGCCTCTAGATGTGTAGCTTGTACTGACACCTTATCAATATTAGTAGGTTTAAACATTAGAATAGTGTGACGAAGATATGAGTGCATGTCACCAATATACTTAATAAGAGTTTCATGAGTATACAAGAGAATTCCTAATGATAAATACATTTTTTTAATTCATGTGTATATGCATGAATATTCTGGTCTTTACCCTATCTTAGATGCTTCCATTCGACCATTGTCATTTTCATATGTGCCAATGGATATAATGTTTTTCTTATATCCTTAATAAACTTATCCCAAAAAGATATTACTTTACCCTTTGAACAATATAAACTTGCATCTTACTCTCCCACCATATTAAGGTTGTGCCACTTAGTCAAAGAGGAGTAACTGTATCCTTGCAAATTCATCCATAATCTTTTGAACCCTGCAATATAACTCTATTTGTTTGATCAAGTTGTCCAATTTCTTGACATTCAATTCTCCATCATAGGTTGGAAATTCGAAGTTGACATCCAATTTTAATAATGTAAAATTGTGATCATACTTCTTAGAGGACTTCTTTCAACGAGAAGAATGTTCACTTACCTCTGAATAAGATTATGATGATGAGGATGGTGATGGGGGCTCTGAAGGTCCACCACCTTCACCTTCACCTCCTCCTCCTTTTATCGAATATTCTCTGCTTATAGGATTTTGATTTTTTTTTTGAAAATCCTCTACTATATCCCTCAATGATTGAAGCCTAGACCTAATATCTTCATGTCTCATCGTCTGATCTACTTATTCTTCTTTTTCAAAATCCATATTAAGTCTTCAAAATATTTTTCCAATCTCATACTTATAACTCAAAAGCTCTCCTTTACCAAGTTTGAGTTTTTCTCTTGTAAGTATTCACTTGTAAACACTTGTTAAACTAGCTCTAATACCAACTTGATCTAAAAGGTACTTAGATGATGATTAATTCAAAATACATATAAACATCTACGTGATCTTCGAAATAATAATGATCGCTTGACTATTTATAATTTACATGTGAAAAAGTTATATAACCATACACACTTTAATGATAAATAACTTGCAAATAACTAAGCATGTAATGAACAACAATTACGAAATCACATACACAAGCTGGATAATAGAGTTCACCCAATTTGGGATACCTTTCCGGGTTCACTTCTAATAAATACCTTCTTTATTAATGCTTAAATGCTTGTGTTTTATAATGACTTTTTTAAATTTTGCTCAAATGTATAAACATAATGCACCATTGAATTCCTTGCGAAAAATTATGAAAAATGAGTATAAAGTTCTCGAAATTATGTCAAGGGGCATATCAACATGATTTACGGTGTAACTCAAAGCCTATGTACCCTCGAGGATGCACTTCAAGAAAAAAATATGCATTAAAATTTAATTAAATGTTCCTCAGTACACGTGGCATTAAATAGGGTGTGGGCCCTTAACTTACCTCCAAAACAATAGTCAAACAATAATTAATTTGTTTTGGAAGTTCCCATAATGTGGGGAGTCGATGGTCTAACATTTAATATGTTGGTTTGTTACATGGTAGGTCGAAGGATGAAACCACTCCAACCTTCGTTTAATCTGTAGCTTGGTTATATTTGTTGGTCGTATATACCATATAGTTACAACCATATATGCAGAGGCATATAATTTTAGCGCCCACGAATCTCAACACCTAGCTATGTGATATACCGTGCGACTAAAAATTATGGGTCTAGGGCTTAGCCATCAACCCTATTTTTTGGTCATTCAAACCTTACTAACTTTAAATATTTATGAAACCATATACATGTTAATTTCTACTGTGTGGTTTATTGGTAAGGCGCTTGGGTAAGGTTATGGAGGTCGTAGGTTCGACCCTCGTCAACTCCATAATTTTAATATACATAAACCATTGATGGCCAATGGGAGGTTTCCACATGGAAACCTCTCATTGGCTTATCTTTGCCACATGTCCCCCTGTGATTAGTCCACCTCAATTGTACGAATCTGTTACTTGTCAACCCGTGACTTGTCCATGTAACTTTCCTAGTCATCATACGATTAGTCCACGTTCCACCTTGGGGGTGTGTCCATATCATCACCATAGGATTGTATGATTGTGCCATGTGTCACCCTTCTAGTGGTGACATGTGTCACCTTTCCCCCCTTTCTCTTTGAGTTTTGACCAAACTTTGACCACTCATAAATTTTGCATACGAGCTCTGTTTGAGGTGATTTTTGTGTCATTGGAAATATATCATCAAGCTCTACGCATTGATGGAAGTTTTGAGAGTATTTGGGATGATTCAATTTTGGGCATTTATAACCCATTCTAGACCTCCATCAATGTTTCATATCCTCCTAGACCTTTGTGAGCATTCTAGGATCCTCATGGATGACAAGTGATGAAAGGGAATGTGATGGAAATAAGTGGGGTTACAATGGAGAATTATGGATGAGCGCAAAATAAGTTATAAGTAATGCAAATTCACATCAAACAAAATATGGAAGTCCACTAGAAAATGGTTGGAAATGAAATAGAGAGAATCATGTGGGTCCAAACATAATGTCATAATGGGATTAAAATGACTCTCAAGACTATGAGAAAAATTAGCATGGGAAACAAAAGGAAAGAAAGGTGTTAACTAGGACGACCTGTTGGGCCCTTCTTTTTTGGATAAGGAGTTGCAAAAGAAGGACTATAGTCCCAGTTTTGGCCTAGTACAAGTTGTGTAAGCTACAAAAGAAGATGGACAACAGAGTAAGGAGAAGTAACAAAAATCAGTTGCGAAAAGGACATCGCAACGCCATCAAATCAAAAGCAGTTGCAATAGAACAAGAAAGCGTGCAAGCCAAAGACAAAANCTTTGTGAGCATTCTAGGATCCTCATGGATGACAAGTGATGAAAGGGAATGTGATGGAAATAAGTGGGGTTACAATGGAGAATTATGGATGAGCGCAAAATAAGTTATAAGTAATGCAAATTCACATCAAACAAAATATGGAAGTCCACTAGAAAATGGTTGGAAATGAAATAGAGAGAATCATGTGGGTCCAAACATAATGTCATAATGGGATTAAAATGACTCTCAAGACTATGAGAAAAATTAGCATGGGAAACAAAAGGAAAGAAAGGTGTTAACTAGGACGACCTGTTGGGCCCTTCTTTTTTGGATAAGGAGTTGCAAAAGAAGGACTATAGTCCCAGTTTTGGCCTAGTACAAGTTGTGTAAGCTACAAAAGAAGATGGACAACAGAGTAAGGAGAAGTAACAAAAATCAGTTGCGAAAAGGACATCGCAACGCCATCAAATCAAAAGCAGTTGCAATAGAACAAGAAAGCGTGCAAGCCAAAGACAAAAGACATGACTTAGCTTATATATAGGGATGAGTATGATTGTAAAAGGGTTTGTATCTACCCTTGTTTTTGGGTTCGGTCATAAGTTGTTGTCTATTGTTGAGAAGTCGTATTTTGAGTTCAATGTAATCTATACACCATTTTGAGAATTAGATCTTTGCGACATGGGTCCAGAGCCAAGAGTCTATAAAAAAGAAATACCTTGTATCTTTGAGGTTGTAACTGAGAAATATCTGAAGATAATATATGAAGAAGGATCCAAAATTTCAAAATATGTTGCGTCATTCTGTGTTTATACTACTGCATTGTTTACTTACAGTACTTCTTTATGCTTTACAAGTTTCGCATGATGTTTCTTTGTTTTAATGCTTTCCACAACCTAAGTAACTTTAGTTTTTTCGTAGATGAGTTCATATATATTTGGTAGTTATTTTGTCTTGCGCAAGATCAGAATGAATCATGAAGGTTCTGTGAACTCTCCTCAGTATTCTCCTTGCCTTTCCCTATCCTTTTGTCTCAACAGTGCTTCGGGTGAGACTTCTTCTCTTCGGAGGAGATGAAAATGCCAACGCTCTAGACTACATTATACCTTTTGTTGGTAACCTAAGAAGGACCCTAGTCTGATCACTCTTGCACCAACAAAATGGTTTCATTTTCAGGACCTGCATTAAAGGGAACCTGTAGGGAGGATGCTTTCGCAGATTCACAGATCTAACATTGACCAATGGTGGGAGAGAAACTTTGACGCCTTCATATGGAAAGAAGCAGAACTGAGAAGAAAATCTATGAAAGATACTCGGGAGATAGTCTTTTACTCAGAAAGATCGAGCGACCAAAATGAGATAGGCTCCAATAATCTCAAGAGTTCCAAGAATGAGTCAAGAGGACCTGTACTTGGGATATAGAAAATATTGCATCACTTCATCGGTTGTATTCTCCAATCACATGAGCGATTGATTTCTGGGTCAATTCCACATTAGAAGGATAAATTATTGAGTTTTCAACCGAGAATCACCAATATTTTTCATGAGCCGAGGAAGATTTCAAGAAAGACACAAGGGGAATACCATTGAGAGAAATCACCCTATGGATTAAAGTTTTCTTGATGGAATATGGGATGCTGACTATGTCCCCAAATGAGATGGCAGCATAAACACCCTCGCTTGGGGTGGGGCGAGTTTGGGGTGGAGTCATGGCCTGAGAGAGGGGAAGGGTTCTTTGATAAGTGGGGGAAACAACAATAAATGGACTCAAGAGACGAGCGAGCCTTGAAAAGAGCCACCATAGTTGAGAAGTGGTGGCGCGGTAAGATCAAGAAAGAAGAAAAACATTTTGAGAAGTTGTGGAAAGAATTCAGACCAGGAGAAGTAGAGGAAAGATAGATGGAAGAGTTATGGAAGATGAGAAGACAGGAAATATTGGCCAGTCAAAGATTAAGTGAGAAAGAAGCACAGAGAGAAAGAAGTCCCTAGGAGGGTGGACAATAAGGAGAAGGTGCAGAAGCAAGGGAGAAGGAAGTCGGCATGAATCTTGAAGAAGAAAGGGAATATTCAGCCCCGACGCTAGGAAAGATTGGGAATACGGCTAAAGAGACCGCTCCATAGGAAGAAAACAAGATCCACCAGATAAAAAAATTTATCCCCGAAGCCAGTGGAACCAACCCCAAATTGCTCATAGCCCAAGTGTCTTCTATACCAATGCTAAGTTTGATACTAACCTCTTATGATAATTTTGTTCTAGTACAATTAGTTAGTCAGTCACAACCAGGAAGTGCGAGTATAGGAAGGATATTGGGATCCCCTGGCAGATCACAAGCAAGACCGTTCGACTTCATTTTGATAGGAACACCAATATCAACAATGGTTGGTCACACAGGTGTTTCAATTGCTCGATACCCAGAATTCTGGGGTAAGGGGGATGAATATGTTGAGAAACACTGGTTCTTGTGTGGAGAAATTTGGAGATCGAGAGGGACTCCAGATGCGAATAAGTTGTTTGAGTTCCACACTAGCTTGAGAGGTTGCACTCTCAAATGGTACATGAATATTATTGAACCAGGAGTGTCAGGAATGCAAGGTCAAGCGTTCACACTTGGCCAGGTATAAACAAGGTTCATAGTGGAGTTTAATCTACCTCAGTCAGAACAAAAGGCTATGTTTGAGTTGCGTGAGATTCAACAAAGGGAAGGTGAATCATCCTGGGAATACAACCAGAAGTTTAAAGATGTTATAGGGAGTTTAGCACATCCAATCCATGAGGAACATCAAAGAGAATGGTATATTCAGGGATTTCTACCTATGACACAGATTCCGCTAATGCAATAGTGGATAGCCACTTTGACAGATGCCTTGTAAAAATCAATGAAGATTGAATCCATGGTGGGATATCCTGGGAGCCTAAGACTGACCAGAACCCTAATAGATGCAAATTTGGTGCAACTACAAGGCCAAATATCAGTGCTTACAGAAAATATTCAATAACTGATGATACCTAGACCAAGATGACTGCAGGTCTGGTGTACCAGATGTTATATAGAAGGATATATGGTGAACAAATGTCCAAAAATGAGGGGAATGGGACCTCCTTAGAATCTGACGGGACACTCACCAGAACCCACGAGAGGAGTTGTGTAAGTATCTGTGAATTTACCATTCCATAACCCCACTCCATATCTTGATTTTGCAGGGATCCAATCAACACTAGCAGTTGAGTACTATGAGATTTTCCAAATCCATGGGCATGGACCGAGACAATGACCCATTATGCAGAAATATTCGATAGTACCAAATACTGTACACTTTGTTTTTTGCACATCTACCACACATAATACCAATCGATGTAGAGTGTTGGATTCACTTGCAGATAGGTTGGACCAGACAACATTCAGGGTGAATGAAAACCCTCAGTGACCTGGAAGAGGTCAAGGAGGTGGAGCTAGAGGATACTTCAGAGGAGGAAGAACCGGGGGAAGAGGAGCAAGAAGATGTTATAAATGTGATGAGAAAGGCCATATGGCTAGAGACTATCCTCATCCGAGGTGGCCATTGTTCTCTCATTGTAGAACCAATGTGCATGCAACTGAAGACTGCCCTGAATTGATTGAAAAATGGGAAGATCAGGTACATCGACGAGGAACCAACCTCATCAGTTCATAAATTAAGAAAGTTATTAAAGGACAATTTCTGAACCTCAATATCATCACTCGAGAAGGAGAAAAGACAGGATATGATGTTGATAATATACCTCAGATCTAGAAAGCAACCCATAAAGAAGACTGGTATGACCCTCTAAAACATAAGTTGTTCTTTAAAAATTCCATAGAAGTATTTTAGAATATCCCTTTCCCTAATATACAAGAGAAACCCCTAGAACCTATTGTTTACCCTAGGATTGTGAAAGTCCCTTCTTCACCCCCTACACCCAGAAACCTTGTAGTCACACCGAGGCAACCTAAGAAACCTCAAAATGTAGTCGACCTATGGTTTCAATTATTCTCTGATATTCTCAAGAATGACCAATTAACAAAGAAGTTGCGCAATGAACTATACCTAGTTTTAGGGAATGAGGAACCCACATAAGCAAGAATAAGGACTAATATTCCTGAGAAGAATGCTTAGAGAGTGCAGAGAAGGAAAGTATGAACTAGAAAATAATTCATACTAGTATCCCAACTAGACGAGTTTGAGATTAAGGATGTTATGTTGGATCTAGGATCTAATGTGAACATTTTTCCTAAAAAGACTTGGGAAGCTTTAGGAAAACCCCAGTTGACATATTCCTCAATCCAGCTAAGGATGGGCAACAAATATTGTATTTTCCCAATAGGAAGACTGGAGAGCCTAGAAATAGATGTTGTGGGAGTGAATATTGTAGCTGAATTTGAGGTAATTGAGATTATAGGGGATAAGCACCCTTATCATGCACTACTTGGGATTAATTAGGCCTATGACAACTATGTAGTAATCGACATAAAGAAAGACACCATGACATTTGAGGCAGATGGAATCAAGGTAGTTCAACTCTTGGATCCATGTGTAGGCCCCAGATATACAGAGCCAATGAAAAATAATATGGAGGAAGAAGACTTAGATCAGTTGTACACTGTAACAACATGAACAAGAGAATATTATATAAATCCTATTGTTGATGGATTGATAAGTTGGAGGAGTATATAGTCAATGGATGAATATTCAGAACTGGAATTTGACAGTTGGAAGCAAGTCTCATATGAAATATTCTCAAGGAGGTGCACAACTATCGGGGAAACTAGATGGGTTGGGACCGAGGTCAGAGAACACCCAATATATTATACTACCTCAGGAATTGATAGTTTTTTGCGCAGCATGGAAGAAAAGGTAGTAGAAGATCAAATGATCTCAATACTGGATTTATCCCTCCGAGACACCCCTACCAGATAGTGGGCCAATCATAAATCCTAACTTAGAAATTGGGATGATGTGAAGTAAGATATCAAGTATAGTTTTCAGGATAAGGAGCAGCTAGAAACATATATGAGGGAAGATATCCAAGCTGCACAACTTTTCAACAAAGAATCTGATCCTAGAGAACATATTGAACAGTGCATGACATAGTGGCAAGTTGCGGAAATACCCTCTTTCTTCTAGGTTCAAGTATTTCCCCACTTACTAGGTCCAATCCCGAAAGATTGGTTCCTACATGAAGAAACCAAAAGACAGACCAACGACTGGAAAATGTTGGTAGATCACTTTTTCAAGGACTTCTCCTTTACAAGTAAGTACCCCGAGCTTGAAGTAGTCCTGGAAGGAATTAACGAATTTCTTTTTACAGACAATGGTAATCAGAAATCAAACCTAGTGGTATGTGCAAAATATAGCCGAGAACTTCAGACTAATCTTCAACTAACCTTAGACAATAATATTATAGAATGCTATAATATTGGCAGGGATTCATAAAGCCTAGATGATTTAGAGGAATTGAGAAACCTAGCCATTAAAGAGACATAAAGGAACATAGAAATCCAGAACATCATACCCAGTCAGACTAATAGTTCTTATAATAACCCATTAATGTTGTGCAAAGTCAATATAAGGACCACAAAGCAACCTAAGATAGCTATGGCGGGATATTAATGGGTTTTATCAGACTAATCGGTAGGTGCGGACACTAACAGATCTCCCTAGATCCACCTGGATCTAGAACAAAATAGGACATGACATGACTCTTTCCTTAAGTTTTGACCATTGAATTAGCTAGTATGAAGGAACAAGTAACAAAACTTTGTATCTCTTCCTAGGGTCTCTGTTGCTCCCGCTTCGCTCCGGTGCTCTCATGAGGTCAAGACCAAGAAAACACAAACCAACCAAAGTGAAGATAGAAAAATATATTCAATTTGCAACTTATGTGTATGATCAAGGAATTACACAATAAAGTGAGAATGAATTTATGGGAAAGGGACATGCCACTGTATCATATTAATCGAAAGTAGAAGATACAACTTGATCGCCTTGATGTTGCAAGATTCCTCTCGGTGGCTCTTGGATCCAACACACACACTTGCTCGATCCTTGTATGAAGAAGATCAACTCCTCTTGATAGACTTGTTAGAGTCTCCAAGCTCCTGTTCAAGCTAAGTCCTTCACACAATTCTTTCACCAATTCTCCAATGAATCTTGCTTAACCTTTTCCATGAGAATTCCATCAAT
>SNQJ01S0018968.1:20562-47382 GCA_010110895.2 Picea sitchensis
TAACTTTCTAATTTACTTTTGCAGGAAGAAATTCTATACTATTGCTGAAGGGAAATCTACTTATTGCAAGAAGCTACTTCACACTCTTAATTCTTCAAAGCAATCTTTTAACCTAATGTAGAAAAAGGAAAAGTAATTCTCCATCCATGTTCAACAACTGACTTCTAATTCTCATTAGACAATTCTATGCACATTTACCAAGAAGGAACTAAACTGTAACAACAGTTGTATTCATAAATATCTAGCAGTTAAACCATTTGCAATGAAAACGACTAAATCTAGAATTTGAAATAGAGGGGAATCAGTGAGGAAGGTGGGACCTTTCCTTCTCACCGAATCCACTCAAAATATAGGTTACAGTTTGCTAAAGAAATTCAATCCACTTCTTCATTCAATTGCCAAAAACATGTTTGTGTACAATAATCGTTTTTTTCTTTAGTTCAAGCCAACAGACTAACAACCCTTTACATTACAAAATCTCTGCTATTTAAAGTCAGAGTCAATTATTGTTCAGAAACAGAGCAATCCTGAGAATCCTCGATTCTCAGGCTGTTTGTTAGATATCATTAATACCAAATCTTGAATTCTCCTTCATCAACATCGTGAGCCAACATTCTAATCATCAGGTGTTGCAACAGTCGCATCACAACAGGACTGGTGGCGTCTATTGTAACAGCTTCTGAGATTAACAAGATTCTATCGTAGCAGTTGTGCAACAACTTCCAGGATTGATGGACATCTGTTGCAGAAGTCTTGTAACAACTTCCAAGATTGATGGGCATCTATTGCAAAAGTCTTGTAACAACTTCCAGGAATTACGCATAGCTATGACAACAACGAGTTTCTTGAAGTGGGTTGTTCTAACACTTTGATCATTAGTTAAATTATTTCATGGGTAAAATATGTGAACATTATCAATCAAACATGATAAGTAAATGAAAACATAAAATCAAGATGAATAGTTTGTACCTTGGGAAAAAGGGTCTTGGTGCTCATTATAATAGTCATTTAGCTTAGGAATGAGAAGGTTGAATGATCAAAAGTGTAGTGAAAAAGGGGCATTTGAGGGTCCTAACATACCCCCCAACTGAAAACATTGCATGTACTCATGCAAAACACATTCAAACCTTATTTTGTAGCTGAAGTAGATCAATATATCCTCCAGTGCAAAATTGTGAAGAGAAATCTCTAAGTGTCGGTAATGTACACTGTTGTGTCAAAAAGAAAATCTGTTGAGTCAATAATCTTTTTGGGTTTCTTTATGCTTTAGAACAGGATCAATTTGAGTTTCTTGAGTAACAACTCATGAAGAAAACAAAGGTTCTTGTTTGCAAGCTTCTGGTATACTAGGAGTTGATTTATGACGATGAGATCTCCTCTATTTTACTGATTTTTGAGTAGCAGGAAGTCCATGTTCAGTCTTGATTGATACATTTGTTGGTCTTGTAGAAACTGGAACTTTGACTACCTCATATCCTGCCTCATAGTAAATGTTTCCACACTCAAAACACATTAGTTCTTTGTTTCTGCCCAAAACAACTTTTGTCAGTGCTAGGATGTCCATGGTTATCCCCTCTGGATTTTTCTGTCGGGCATTTGCCACCTCTTGTTTCAGGGATTTTAATTCGGCCTTGAGGTTAGCATTCTCTATTTTCAGTGCAACGATCCTGGCATTTTCAGTATTTTTGATCTTATGCAGCGATCCTTAACATGTTGTGGAGCTGATTCTTGTGTAACAACTATATACGTCAGGACTGTTTCTTGTGGATCAGTCTCAACATGGACAGTTGATTCTTGTGGAACATTTGTTTCTATCAGGACTGGTTCTTGTGGAGTAGTCTTGACATTGTCAGTTGGTTCCAATATGACTAGCTCTGGTAAGACAATCTTCTGTGGAGAAACTGGTTCAGGTGTAACAATTGTATCTGTCTGGACTGGTTCTTGTGGATCAGTCTCAACGTGGACAATTGATTCTTGTGGAACTGTCTCTTCATAAACCATAGGGAATAGTGGACGAAGAATAGGAACGGCCTAATCCATATCTTTTCTTCCAATTGCATCTTCGACAAACCTGGTGGACCTGGTTTTTCTCCTGGGTAAAGTAGAAATGAAAGTACTGGTTTGTTTCTTTGTTGTTGGAGGAGGAACAGATTGTTCTTCCTCAATAACACAAGGAGGATATTCTGGTATACTAGGGTCGATGATGATCTAGATAATGTCAACGGACATGGGAGGCACAGAATCATCAGGCAACACCGATGATTCTGCTACAAATTGATTACATTCATTTTGAAAGGAGAATATAGTTTCCTGCAGTTCTGGGCATAAGGTAAAACCTGGTATTTGTACCCCTGGAGAATTCTCTGTTGTAGTAGCCAGAGGGTTCTGATTTGATGTTGATCCAATTCGATCAATGGATCTCCAAGGTTTTCCTTTGTATGGATGTTTCCTTTTCCGCGAAGATGCACATGTAATGATAGTAGGTGCTTGATCGGTTGTAGCAGTAATAGGTGAATCATGTGTGATTGCAGTAGCAATAGGAATGGTCTGTGTGATAGTTGGTGCCTCAGAAGAGGGGGTAAGCAGTCTTGATGGTATAGTGGACCGTGCTATCCTTACTCGTTTTTTATGTAATGCATAGATAGGAGCAGGGTGTTTCTTGTTAGAGGCAGGGGGTTGAATTTCAATAATCCGTGTATCATCCAAGTGCTTCGATTGTGGTCGAGTGATTGCCTCTTCATATATTTTTTTGTCCACAACTACAAGCTGTTGTATTGAAAAGTTGTCGAGGCTGGTCTGTGTGGTGCCAGGATGGCTTCGAGTTACATGGTTTCTTTTTTTAGTCGTCTTACGGATAGTGACAGTAGCGGTTTGGTCTGGTGTTGTAGTGGAGGGTGGAGGCTCTGGAAGAGGTCCATGGGTTGTGGTTTCAAGGACTGGTGTAATCCTTTCTGGATTTACAGACTATGTCTGGGCTGCTGCAGTAGGTAATGGGTTATTGGAATTTCCCATACCTCTATGAATTAATAGGCCGATGAGTCTGTGATTAGAAACACAGTTCTTGGGGCTCTTGGATTTTTTTACAAAACGGGCCATGTTATGCAATGATTGTAGGAGATAATAAGGAATGTTTATCAATTTCTAATGTCACGGATGTGATAATAAGATGAAATCAGAAAAATAAACAACTTGGTATCGACCTTCACAGGTGATGTACCTTTTAATAAATTCTGCAACTTTCCCCCATGGCTCTGGTAAGGAATTGACATCTACACCTCTTCCCTTGGTCTGAACTCGCTCAGTGTTGATGAGGAACCCCTTCTGTGCATCCAAGAGATGTGTTTTTTTGTTAAACCATTGGTCTATTGTCCTTGGCAACCCTGTTACAACAATAATGCTTGCTTCTATTACTGGAATCCTTACCCCATTCACCATTGAATACCCTTCAGTAAGATTTTGGCTAAACTCCAATACCTCATTCTCACTAAACTCTTTCAACTTCTTAAAATATGATATCCAGCCTGCCTGAAGAAATATTTAGTAGGCCTCTGGGTGTAGTAGCAAACTGTCTAGAGTTGCAGGTTCATGTCTCAAAGCTAATCCTCCCATGATGTTTCTTGAGAGTTACAAGCATGTAGGATGAGAAACTATCACCTAAATCTGAGACGCAATAAGATCGAACGTGATTTGCAGAGAGAATACAGTGTCCTAGTTAAAAGAAGTGTGGGTGGAAAGGTGGTGGAGGTGTGTATAAACTTCGAAATGAACAACTAGATTTATGTCCCCCCCCCAACTAAGTAGATTGGCTCTAGGTGTAACCGGTTAGTTAATAGGAAATCATGCTTTTATATCTACATTACTTTAACATGTATGATTAATCGTGTACCTCAAATCGTACCGCACATAATGACCTGTCGGAGTAATTGCACAATCCAACCGTCATCGGAATGGCGCATAATAGCTAGCATGATGAAGGATCGTGAGAGAAATGACAGCTTGTGCAGAGTCGTAGTCCTTACTGTAGTGAGCCAACTGGATATTTCCCAATGTGAAGTCATGTCATAATGAAGAAACACTTTCAGATAGAAAGCATCAGTATTGTCTAATCAGTGGTGGTGTTGCATGAAAGATTGGAGGGCTGGAGCTGCAGCATCGGCAAAAAGAAAGAGTGAAGTGGCAAGAAAGAACAACAGTAATTAGTGTATCAGTAGGTTCTTTTCAAAAAAGTCGGAGGTAGGTGTAACAACATTGAAAGCGGTCAATTCATTAGAAAAAGGTGTAGCAGCATTGAAACCGGTCAATTCATCGAAAAAAGGTGTAACAACATTGAAATCAACCAATTTATCGGGAAAAGGTGTAACAACATTGAAATTGGCCAATTTATTAGGAAAAGGTGTAACAACATTGAAATCGACCAATTTATCAGGAAAAGGTGTAACAGTATTGAAATTGGCCAATTTATCGGGAAAAGTTGTAACAACATTGAAATTGGCCAATTTATCGGGAAAAGGTGTAACAACATTGAAATTGGCCAAATGCTACCTTACTTCAATTCTAGGAATTTTTTTCAACTTCCATAAAATCATCGTTTCCTTCTGTTCATCAATCTACCTATACACACAGAATCACCTGATACCTTCCAAGGCTTTATTATCATAGTAAAGAAAATAGAAAAAATTCAACTAAAAATAGAGAAATGCAAACTTTTCTGAGATTATTTATATACAAAGTATGAGCAAAAGAAGTCCTAAAGTTCAGAAGGGAAAGGAGAAAGATCCTTTCTGTTTAAGATTTGATAATTTGTATCAGTTATATAGCTAGTTTTGAATTCTTCCTTGGATAGTGGACGCTGATACAGACACAGGTGATGACCATTTGCATGTAAGTGTGTATTGGATCCATCAATAGTTATCAACCAGACTGTCCCATTGGGAAATACTGTGTCTACCTTGTAAGGCCCTAACCATCATGTATGCAGCTTACCCTGAAATTCCTCAAAGCGTGAATCATACAACAGAGCCCAATCTCCTTTCTGGAATAATTTCTTCTTAATGATTCGGTCATGCCATTTTGTTCTTTGTTGTTGAATCATTGTGGTTTGGTGGATGGCGTCCAAACACTTTTCATCAAGCTCATTGAGCTTCTACAGTCTGGATTTATGTGCCATAGTCAAGTCGAGGTTTACTGCTGATGCAGTTCTTAAGGTTTTAATTTCAAATTCAATGGGAAAACGGGGATTTTTCCATATACCAGCTCGTAAGGAGAAAAACCATTTGTTCTTCTCCAAGTAGTTCGGTAAGCCCATAGAGCTTCATGCAGTCTATTAGACCAACCCTTATGATTTTCTCTCACTGTTTTAGTAAGAATGGCTTTGATAACTTTGTTTTAGCTTTCCACTTGGCCATTGCCTTGTGGATGGTATGGAGAAGCTATTCTATGTAAAACATGATATTTACTGAGTAGAGCTTCAAATTTATGTGATGTGAAAGGGGGTACTCCATCAGTGACCAGTTCTCTGGGAACGCCAAACCTAACAAATATATTTTATAACAAGAATGCTAAAACAACCTCTTATGATGCTCTGAAAAGTGTTGTTGCCTCCACCCACTTGGTCATGTAATCTGTACAGACCAATATATAAACTTTCTGATTGGAAGGTGGGTGAATGGGTCCTACAAAATCCATGGCCCATCTCTCAAAAGGAACTAACACTACCTAAGGATGGAGTGAAATCTCATCCCTGTGAGTTGGTTGACCCATGCGTTGGCAACTGTCACAATATTGGACATAATTCTTGGCATCTTGAAATATGTTGGGCCAATAATAACCCATCCTTAAAATTTTATGCCCGGTCCTTTTTGCAGCAAAATGACCCCCACAAGGGCCATCATGGCAAGATTTCAACAGATCATAAACCTCATCATCCCTCACACATCTCCTAATTTCTTTGTCCAGGCCTGTGTAGAAGAGGTATCCTCATATCCAACTGTACCTTGCACTCTTTTGAATAATTTTCCTTCTTTCCCTAGGAGATAGATGGGGAGGTACCTTCCCTGGAACCATATAATTAGCAAATGCCTCTTTATGTTCAATCAATAAATTCATCAGTCGACAAGTTTCAACGCTGGAGAGATCAGGTAAACAATGAAAACACTATCTCTACCCTGGTTTTTCCTATTTCTGATGTTCCCACACGAGGGATGGCTCCTATGAAAAACACACCTCTCTCAACTCTCCCAAATTTTCATGGATTATCTACTAAAGATACGGATGAGTTTCTGTTTGAATCTGACATTTTGTGTAGAAGTTATGACTACACTACCACTGTGCAGAAGCTTAAACTATTTCCAACCACATTAAAAGGAAATGCATTAAGATGGTTCATGAGCCTTAGAGGGGAAATCATTTCAGCATGGGTACAAATGAGGCAACTTTTCCTGCACAAATACCAAGACTACTGTTGAACAAGGGAACACAGAGAGGAGTTGTTCAAAATGTCACAGAAGGAGGATGAGACCCTTGAGGACTTTGTGGAGTGACTCCAATACAATCTACAATGGTCTGGCCATCCGAATGTGAGTAAGGACATTCTGAAAACCATTTTTCTAAAAGGAGTTAGAGAAGATTGCTTAGATATGATGAATATGCTTTGTAAAGGAGATATATCTAAGGAATACTATGAGGACATTGTAGACCTATGGAAAATATGTTCTTGAGGATCTACAAGGAATAAGTCAGCTACCAAGGATACTACTTTTTCAAGGGTACAAAAATCAACAAATGGAGGAGCAACAAGAGCAGAAATAGGTAATCTCTTAGAAAGTTTCAAAACAGAAATGATTAACTCTTTTGCCTCACAAATGGATACTTTTATGGTCAAATAGAAACAAGAAGAACCAGAGCAAGTATTATGCATTTTCTGTCCAAAATGCAGGAAGAAACATCCACTAAGGGAGTGCCCACTGAACAGTGTCCAAGTATGCCTTATTTGTGAATTAGACCATGCCACTGACCAATGCCCTTCTCTACCAGGGGTAAAAGAATCAATGAAGGAAACTAATGAGGAAGCAGAGGCTGTCTATCTGATCACACAAAGGAGACAATGGTAGCCAAGAGGTCAAGGTATGAATTCTCAATTCTCTCCTCCAACATTTAATTATTGGAACAATCAGCTACCATATGGCTAGTCTAATGCCCCCCCTCCAAATCAAATGCCACCCTCTTATCAAGATCCCAATTCATGGTTACCTATGCCCCAACAACCGAATCACTATGGGAAATGGAACCCATATGGGAGAGTTCCTCAAAAACAACTCAGTTATCCAAGACAACACCAACCAAACTTCTTTCAACAACAGTTCCAACCGCCATACCAACAGCAACAGCAGCTGCAATTGCCTCCCAATAACTCACCAAAAAATCATCCATTATGACCTCAAATGCCTATGAAACCTAACCCAAACCAAAATAATAAGGCCGCTCAGAACATAGACATACTTAATGTGCTATCCTTATCTGTTACTCCTATGCCTTGTGATGAAATACACTTAAGATCAGGGAAAATAGTTGAGCCAATAGTTGAAGATGCTCCATCTTCAGAATCAGATAAGGAATCAAGGGATAGACCATCTACTGATACAGAATAAATTGACCAACCTATTCTAGAATCAACAGACCCACCATTCCCTGAAAGAATGAAAATTGCCAAGCCTGTGGAATTACCATCTTTCAATTTCCTTGGAGAATTGCAAAATCTGCACGTTAATATTCCACTACTGCAAGCAATAAGGGATGTCCCTATTTATGCCAAGACTGTGAGGGATCTTTGTATCAGAAAAACTGGATGAAAACCTAAAGATCCCCTCATAGTGCATGTAGTGGGGGATTTGTCTGAGCTCATGCTAGGAAAAACTTCACCTATTAAATATGGCGACCTAGGAAACCCTACCGTCACAATTAAAATCGAACAGACATCTATTCAACATGTACTAGTTGATTTAGGGGAAGCAATTAACATCATGCCAATAGAAACTACACAGTTGCTGCAACTAGGAACAAAAATCTGACCTACTCCTACTGTTCTAGAATTAGCTGATCGCTCTACCATCAGACCAGAAGGAGTAATCGATGACTTAGTTATTTCAGTAGACTCATGGGAGTATCCTACTGATTTTGTCGTGTTGCAGCCCAAATCCAGTCTGGGAGGCCATCCTCTAATTTTGGGATGACCATGGTTAGCCTCAACTAACACCTTCATAGGTTGTCGATCTGGTTCTATGACCATCTCTGATGGTTACACCACAAAAAAACTTACCCTGTATCCTCATGCTACACCCAGTGCAGAACCTGAAAACTGTCTATGGATGGACACTGAGGCTGAAAATGCTCTACCTGTGCTAACTATAGGAAAGACCTTGAATTTCAAGGACGAGATAGAGGATGAGTTAATCAACTATTTTATTTGTGACCCCTCTGTTGTTACATAGCACACACACCACCAATTGATCATAGTCTTTGACCCTATGGCCCAAGAAGAAATGAACTTGGAAATGTTCTCATAAAATGCTGACAATCAGAGTGATTCAGCTGTAACAATAGTCATTGTAACAACAAACGTTGTAACAACAGATGATGAAACAATAACAGCTGAATTATTTCCTAAAGTCAGTTCCAAGAGCATCGCTGTGGAAATCGAACCTGGAAAAACCTTGAACATCAATCCCGATCTCTCCAGTGCTGAAACTCGTCGACTGCTGAATTTATTGATTGAACATAAAGAATCATTTTCATGGGATTACATGGATATGAAAGGCATCCCCTCTGAGCTATGCACCCACCATATATACATCAAAGAAGACTGCTGACCCATTTGCCAACCGCAAAGGAGGATGAACCCAAACCTTAAAGAAATTGTTAAAGAAGAACTTCAGAAACTTCTCAACGCTGGATTCATCTATCCTATATCAGACCTTGAGTGGGTATCACCATTGGTTATTGTGCCTAAAAATAATGGTAAGTGGAGAGTGTGTGTGGACTATCGAGCCCTGAATAAGGGAACGTAGAAGGATCATTTCCCTTTGCCATTTATTGATCAGGTTTTAGATAACTTAGCCGGAAAAAAAATATTTTTCTTTCGTAGATGGATTCAGTGGCTATAACCAGATACAAATTGCCCCAGAGGACCAATATAAGACCACCTTTACCATCCATTGGGGAACATTTTCCTACAAGGTTCTCCCATTTGGCTTTTTTAATGCACCAACCACTTTCTAGAGAGCTGTGATTGGTATTTTCTCTGATATGGTGAATGACTGTATGGAAATATTCATGGATGACTTTACACCTTATGGGACTAATTTCGAAGATGCTTTGTCTAATTTGGAAAAAGTGCTCAAAAGATGTAAACAGTCTCATCTTTCTTTAAGTACAGAAAAGTGCCATATGATGATGCACGAAGGGGTACTGCTGGGACACTTCATCTCTTATGCAGGGATTCAGGTAGATCCAGCCAAAATCCAGGTAATTTTGGACATTCCAACTCCATCAACTCAGAAAGAGGTAAGAAGTTTTTTAGGACATGTTGGGTATTACAGGAGATTCATAAAAAAAATCTCTAAACTTGCCTCTCCATTTTTTTTCTTACTAACAAAAGATGTTAACTTTCATTGGACTAACGACTGTGACTTGTCTTTTGCAGATCTTAAACAAAGATTGTCTACAACTCCCATCTTGAGAGGGCCCAATTGGGCTCTGCCTTTTCAAATTTCTTCAGATGCCTCAGACACTGCAATTGGTGTAGTACTAGGGAAACAAGAGGACAAAGAACCCTATGAAATCTACTATATCAGCAAGAACATGGCTCCTACTGAGTTAAATTACACAGTTACTGAAAGAGAATTATTATTATTATTACTATTATTATTTTTATGTCTGGAGGAATCAACAACTAGTTGGGCACGTGCTCGCGTTACACGTGGCCGTGTTATCCAACTGCTACCACTATAACCTCCAGGTGTGCCCACGAGGCCCCATATGTGGCACACATTGTAAGTCGGGGGGAATTGAACTCGAAACCTCGTGGAACTTCATTTTCACGGCACTTGCCAATTGAGTTGCCCCCCGGGGGGCTTACTGAAAGAGAATTATTAGCAGTAGTATATGCAATCAATAAATTCAGGCATTATGTAACTGGTTACCCAACTTTTATTCATACTGATCATACAGCCATAAAATATCTAATGAATAAACCTATTACTAATGCCTGAGTGACAAGATGGTTGTTACTACTGCAACAATTTGACATCACTATAGTGGATAGACCAGAAAAAGAAAATGTGGTTGCTGATTTTCTCTCAAGATTACATATAAATTATGATAATTCACCTGTAGACGATTCCATTCCTGATGAACATTTGTTCGTAGTATCTGCTCACTCACCCTGATATGTAGACATTGCTAATTATCTGGTTGCAGAGAAGGTACCTCCCCATCTATCTCCTAGGGAAAGAAGGAAAATTATTCAAAAGAGTGCCAAGTACAGTTGGATAGGAGGATACCTATTCTACACAGGCCTGGACCAAGAAATCAGGAGATGTGTGAGGGATGATGAGGTTTATGATCTGCTGAAAGTTTTCCATGATGGCCCTTGTGGGGGTCATTTTGCTGCAAAAAGGACCGGGCATAAATTTTTAAGGATGGACTATTATTGGCCCAGCATATTTCAAGATGCTAAGAATTATGTCCAAGCTTGTGACAGTTGCCAACACATGGGTCAACCAACTTACAGGGATGGGATGCTACTCCAGCCTCAAGTAGTGTTAGAGCCTTTTGAGAGATGGGCCATGGATTTTGTAGGACCCATTCACCCACCTCCCAATCAGAAAGTTTATATATTGGTCTGTACAGATTACATAACCAAGTGGGTGGAGGAAACAACACTTATCAAAGCGTCAGAAGAGGTTGTTTTCGCATTCTTTTTTGAAAATATATTTGTTAGGTTTGGCGTTCCCAGAGAACTGGTCACTGATGGAGGACCCCCTTTCACATCACATAAATTTGAAGCTCTACTCAGTAAATATCATGTTTTACATAGAATAGATTCTCCATACCATCCACAAGGCAATGGCCAAGTGGAAGGCACCAACAAAGTTATCGAAGCCATTCTTACTAAAATAGTGAGAGAAAATCATAAGGATTGGTCTGACAGACTACATGAAGCTCTATGGGCTTACCGAACTACTTGGAGGAGCACAACTGGTTTTTCTCCTTACGAGTTGGTATATGGAAAAAGCCCTATTTTTCCCATTGAATTCGAAATTAAAACCTTAAGAACTGCATCAACAATCAACCTCAACTTGACTATGGCACAGAAAGACAAACTATAGCAGGTCAATGGGCTTGATGAAAAGCATTTGGATTCCATCCATCAAACCACAATGATTCAACAACAAAGAACAAAATGGCATTACCAAATCATTAAGAAGAAATTATTTCAGAAAGGAGATTGGGCTATGTTGTATGATTCACACTTTAAGGAATTTCAAGATAAGATGCATACACGATGGCTAGGGCCTTACAAGGTAGACACATTCTTTCCTAATGGGACAGTCTAGTTGATTACTATTGATGGATCCAATACACACTTACATGCAAATGGTCATCGCCTGCGTCTGTATCAACATCCACTATCCAAGGCAGAATTCAAAAGTAGTTGTACCACTGATACAGATTATCAAATATTAAACGAAAAGGAGCTTTCTCCTTCCCCTTCTGAACTTTAGGACTTCTTTTTCTCAGACTTTGTATATAAATAATCTCAGCAAAATTTGCATTTCTCTATTTTTAGCTGAAATTTTTCGATTTTCTTTACTATGCTAATAAATCCTTCGAAGGTATCAGGCGATTATGTGTGTGCAGGTAGATTGATGAACAAAAGGAAATGATGAGTTCATGGAAGTTGAAAAAACTTCCTAGAATCGAAGTAAGGTAGCATTTGGCCAATTTCAATGATGTTACACCTTTTCCCGATAAATTGGCCAATTTCAATGTTGTTACAACTTTTCCCGATAAATTGGCCAATTTCAATACTGTTACACCTTTCTCGGATAAATTGGTTGATTTCAATGTTGTTACACCTTTTTCCGATGAATTGACCGCTTTCAATGCTGCTACACGTTTTTCTGATGAATTGACCGCTTTCAATGCTGTTACACCTACCTCCGACACTTTTGAAAAGAACTTGTTGATACACTAATTACTATTGTTCTTTCTTGCCACTTCACTCTTTCTTTTTGCTGATGCTGCGGCTCCATCCCTCCAATCTTTCATGCAGTAGCACCACTGATTAGACAATACTGATGCTTTCTATCTAAAAGTGTTGCTTCATTATGACGTGACTTCACATTGGGCAATATCCAGTTGGCTCACTACAGTAAGGACTCCGACTCTGTACAAGCTGTCATTTCTCTCATGATCCTTCATCATGCCAGCTATTATGCACCATTCTGATGACATTTGGATTGTGCGGTTACTCTGATAGGTCGTTATGTGCGGTAAGATTTGAGGTACGTGATTAATCCTATGTGTTAAATTAATGAAGATATAAAAGCACAATTTCCTATTAACTAACCGGTTACACCTGGAGCCAATCCTCTTAGTTAGGGGGGGAACATAAATCTAGCCGTTCATTTCAAAGTTTATACACACCTCCACCACCTTTCCACCCACACTTATTTTAACTAAGACACTGTATTCTCTCTGCAAATCACGTTCGAGCTTATTGCGTCTCTGATTTAGGTGATAGTTTCTCCTCCTACATGCCTATAACTCTCAAGAAACATGATGGGAGGATCAGTTGTGAGACATGAACCCGCAACTCTGGACAGTTTGTTGCTACACCCAGAGGCCTACCAAATATTTCTTCAGGCAAGCTAGATATCGTATTTTAGGAAGTTGAAAGAGTTTAATGAGGACGAGGTATTGGAGTTTAGCCAAAATCTTACTGAAGGGTGTTCAATGGTGAATGGGGTAAGGATTCCAGTAACAGAAGCAAGCATTGCTGCTGTAACAGGGTTGCCAAGGATAGGAGACCGATGGTTTAACAGAAAAACACATCTCCTGGATGCACAGAACGGGTTCCTTTTCAACACTGAGTGAGTTCAAACCAAGGGCAGAGGTGTAGATGTCAATTCCTTACCAGAGCCATGGGGAAAAGTTGCATAATTTCTTAAAAGGTACGTCACCTGTGAATGTCGATACCAAGTTGTTTATTTTTCTGATTTCATCTTATTATCACATCTGCGACATCAGAAATTGATAAACATTCATTATTATCTACTACAATCATTGCATAACATGGCCCATTTGGTAAAAAAATCCAAGAGCCCCAAGAACTGTGTTTCTAATCACAGACTTATTGACCTATTAATTTGCAGAGGTATGGGCAGTTCCAATAACCCATTACCTGATGCAGCAGCCTAGACACAGTCTGTAAATCCAGAAAGGATTACACCAGTCCTTGAAACCACAACCCATGGACCTCTTCCAGAGCCTCCACCCTCGGTTGCAACAACAGTCCAAACCCCTACTGTCACTATCCGTAAGACGACTCAGAAAAGAAATCGTGTAACCTGAAGCCATCCTGGCACCACATAGACAAGCCTCGATGACTTTTCAATACAACAGCCTGTAGCTATGGACAAACAAATATATGAAGAGCCAATTGCTCGACCACAATCAAAAAACTTGGTTGATACATCAATTATTGAAATTCAACCCCTTGCCTCTGACAAGAAACACCCTACTCCTACCTTTGCATTACCTAAAAAGAGAGAAAGGATAACACGGTCCACTATAACATCAAGACCGCTTACCCCCTCTGCTGAGGCACCAACTATCACACAGACCATTCCTATTTCTGCTGCAATCACACAAGATTCACCTATTACTACTACAACTGATCAAGCACCTACTATAATTACCTGTGCATCTTCGCAAAAAAGGAAAGGTCCATTCAAAGGAAAACTTTGGATATCCATTGATCGAATTGGATCAACATCAAATCAGAACCCTCTGGCTGCTGCAATAGAGAATTATCCAAGGGTATGAATACCAGGTTTTTCCTTATGCCCAAAACTACAGGAAACTATCTTCTCCTTTCAAAATGAATGTACTCAATTTGCAGTAGAATCATCGGTGCTGCCTGATTATTCTGTGCCTCCCATGTCCGTTGAAAATATCCAGATCAACATTGACCCCAGTATACCAGAATATCCTTTGTTTGTGCTTGAGGAAGAACAACCTATTCCTCCTCCAGCAACGAAGAAGCAAACCACTACTTTCATTTCTACTTTACCCAGGAGAAAAACCAAGTCCACCTGGTCTGTCGAAGCTACAATTGGACGACAAAATATGGAGCAGGTTGTTCCTATTCTTTGTCCACTATTCCCTATGGTTGATGTAGAGACATTTCCACAAGAATCAACTGTCCACGTCGATACTGATCCACAAGAACCAGTCCAGATAGATACAATTGTTACACCTAAACCAGTTGCTCCATGGAAGATTGTCTTACTAGAGCTAGTCATATTGGAACCAACCGACAATGTCGAGAATGCTCCACAAGAACCAGTATTGACAGACACAGATGTTCCACAAGAATCAACTGTCTATGTCGAGATTGATACACAAGAACCAATCCTGACGGATACAGCTGTTACACAAGAATCAACTCCACAACATGCTAAGGATGTACCACTTGCACAATTGTTTGCCCAAATAGAGCATAAGATAAAAAATACAGAAAATGCCAGGATCACTACACTGAAAACAGAGAATGCTAACCTCAAGGCTGAATTAAAAACCCTGAAACAAGAGGTGGTAGATGCCCGATAGAAAAATCTAGAGGGGATAACCATGGACATCCTAGCACTGACAAAAGTTGTTTTGGGCAGAAACAAAGAACTAATGTGTTTTGAGTGTGGAAACATTTACTATGAGGCAGGATATGAGGTAGTCAAAGTTCTAGTTGCTACAGGACCAACAAATGTATCAATCAAGACTAAACATGGACTTCCTGCTACTCAAAAATCAGTAAAATAGAGGATATCTCATCGTCATAAATCAACTCCTGGTATACCAGAATCTTGCAAACAAGAACCTTTGTTTTCTTCATGAGTTGTTACTCAAGCAACTCAAACTGATCATGTTCTCAAGCATAAAGAAACCCAAACAAATTATTGACTCATCAGATTTTATTTTTGACACAACATTCTACATTACCGACACTTAGAGATTTCTCTTCACAATTTTGCACTGGAGGAGATATTGATCTACTTCATCTACAAAATAAGGTTTGAATGTGTTTTTCATGTGGACATGCAATATCTTTAGTTGGGGGGTATGTTAGGACCCTGAAATGCCCCTTTTTCACTACACCTTTTGATCATTCAACCTTCTCATTCCTAAGCTAAATGACTATTATAATGAGCACCAAGACCCTTTTTCCCAAGGTACGAACTATTCATCTTGCTTTTATGTTTTCATTTACTTAGCATGTTTGATTGATAATGTTCACATATTTTACCCATGAAATAATTTAACTAATTATCAAAGTGTTAGAACAACCCACTTCAAGAAACTCGTTGTTGTCACAGCTATGCGCAATTCTTAGAAGCTGTTACAGGACTTCTATAATGGATGCCCATTAATCCTGGAAGTTGTTACAGGACTTCTGCAACAGACGCCTATCAATCCTAGAAGCTGTTGCACAACTGCTATGACAGAAGGCTATTAATATTGGAAGTTGTTACAACAGATGCCACCAGTCCTATTGTGATGTGACTGCTGCAACACCTATTGATTAAAATGCCGGCTCATGATGTTGATGAAGGAGAATTCAAGATTTGGTATTAATGATATCTAACGAATAGCCTAAGAATCGGGGATTCTCAGGACTGCTATGTTTCTGAAGACTGATTGAATCTGACTTTAAATAGCAGAGCTTTTGTAATGTAAAGGGTTGTTATTCTTTTGGCTTGAACTGAAGAAAGGAACGATTATTGTACACATAAATATTTTTGGCAATTGAATGAAGAAGTGGATTGAATTTCTTTAGCATACTGTAACTTATCTTTTGAGTGGATTCAGTGAGAAAGAAAGGGCCCACCTTCCTCATCGATTCCCCTCTGTTTCGAATTGTAGATTTAGTCATTTTCATTGCAAATGGTTTAACTGTTAGATATTACTGATTACAAATGTTGTTACAATTTAGTTCCTTTTTGGTAAATGCGCATAGACTTGTCTCATGAGAATTAGAAGTCAGTTGTTGAACATGGCTGGAGAATTACTTTTCCTTTTTCTACATTAGGTTAAAATATTGCTTTGAAGAATTAAGAGTGTGAAGTATCTTCTTGCAATAAGTAGATTTCCCTTCAACAATAGTATATAATTTCTTCCTGCAAAAGTAAATTAGGAAGTTAGATTAAGGTAGGCAATTAATGGTCTTTTGTAAATTCATCAGTTTAGATTGCAATTATGATTGTAATTCTGTAGCACTCCAGCTGTATCAACACAATTATGTTAGCAATATTGTTTGTTTGTTTTGGTGAAAAGAACTTCCCTACTGCAATTAGATTAGAGATGCTTTCATAATCTAGCATAGACTGTGCAGAATTATCTTGAAATAATAGACTTCCCTGGGTTGACAATTCATATTGAACACTTTGATTTTCCATTCATTTAGACAATTAAAGTGCCCAACAACAACTACCATAGAAATCCCTATTGACAGGTAAAGATTTCAATGATATTCTAAGCGTTGTGTTCATTTAGAACTAGTGGTGAAGAACTTCAAAACAAGGGTCTCGTCGAGAAAATTTCTGAACCCCCAACCCCGTTCATCTGTCGTCCCTCGCACTCTCTCAGTGGTCCAAGAAGCCCCAATCATACATACTCAGGACAACCCTGAGCCTGACACCCATCCATCCACCATCATCACTGAGCACCCTCCATCACCACCACAACCCCAGTCGCCACCCCGAGAAACCACCAGTCCACCCTAAGCTATTGATCCAAAGGCCATGCAGCTTGATCCCCTAGAACTACCTGAGATACAACTCCTAGAAACAAGCCCAGAGTTACTTGAGAAGAGACCAGAACTTTATGGTCCAAATCCAAAAGTACTGGAGCAGAGACTGTAGCTGACTAGCCCAGGCCCTAATGCCCAAGACCAATAGATTGTACATTTTGTGCAGTAGAAGGAGACTCAAATGGTAGAGGAGCTGCAAGATCAAATCCCCAACACATTTCCTCAACAACCAAGGTTGAGGGTGTCTAGGGAAGCGCAACTCTGGAAGTAGAGACACACAAAGAGAAGGATCTACCAAAGGTTCATAAGGAACTAGAGTTAACCTTCGAGCAGAGCGCAACATCCGCGCAGGAACAGATGGAGTTGGTTCTCCATAACTGTCAAGAGTGCATAGAGTTGTTGCAACTCTTCCTAGATAGAACATAGGTTCTGACACTCCTTCCATCATCATTGAGTTTGAGGCTTTCGCCAGCACCGTCTACAAGAGAGGATAAGGTATAGACCCCCTCAAAACATTCAATGGCCAGTGGAGTTCCACTACAGACCTGAGTACCCAGGGACAAAGCCCAGTGTTTTGCTGATCTTGCACAATGGCCATCAACACACTTAGTTGGAATGATCAGAGTATCAATTGATCAACTATTGAAGAGGCTCTAACATGTTGAGATGTCTTCCGAGGTGGAAAGGGAAGAAGTGTTCCTTGCGCAAGAATCTAGAAAACAAGAGGAACATGAAAATATCTAGGTTGAGCATAGACTGGAAAGAGTTCAAGAAATATTTTCTAAGGCCTGACAAGAAATTCGGAAGGTCGAACCCCAACTGTCTAAATCCAACGATGCACAGGAGATGAAACATCAGATCGAACTGCTTCAAGGAACCTGGTCTCAATTGGCCATTCACATAGAGCATATGGAATCGTAGTTGTGGAAAAATCAGCAAGAAGCAGAGAAACAACCTCAGAATCTACAAGAGAAGATGGAGAAGGTAGTTCTAGAAGGAAACAATGCCCGAGCATCACTACACAAGCTCACAACTAAGTGTGCAAATATTTTCAGAGACTTCGGTGATTTGATGGGCATCATCGCTAGGCACAACCAGACCTTGAAGGATGTGCACACTAGAATCCAAGTGTTGAATGAATAAGTTGCGGCTACGATGGATCTGCTAGAGAAACAACAGAAGTTTGATCAGATTCAACAAGTGGACAATGAGTTGAATGCTCTATTTGAGGCATAATCTGTAGCTAAGAAGGAGCCGTGCAACTTCTGACCTGTCATTCATACAGTTTATATGCAGATGCATCAAGTCGATGCAACAACATATTCTTAATGGAACTCAGTGGTCGCATCCAAGCCCAAGGATTGTGTCACATATGCATCCCAACATTTTGTCATCGAGGCCTCACTTCTTACCAGGAAATGGTAGGATAAAGTTGGAAGATTTCAATAAGTGAATAAGCAGGCCTTGGATTTGTTCCCAGAGTTGGGACCTTCATTTGAAGAGGCAGAAGAAGAGAAGGTGCAAGTATAAGAGCAAAGGAAATAGGAAAAGGATGACAAGGGAAAGCAACAGTTACTCCTGGAAGCTGCGAAACAACCGAGTACTTGACTCGAGGGTGAGTCAAGGTTTGTGGCCGGAGCCTATTGGGCCATTAATTTTTGTATAAGGAGCTACGCAAGAAGGAATATAGTCCCAATTTTTTCCTAGTATGACTTGCGTAATCTACAAAAGAAGTTGGACAACAGATCAAGGAGAAGTAACAAGAATCATTTGCAAAAAGGACAGTGCAATGCCAGCAAAGAAAAATAAGTTGCAATAGAAGAAGAAAGCATGCAAGCCAAAGCCAAAAGACATGACTTAGATTATATATTGGGATGAGTATGATTGTAAAATGTTTCGGCTCTCCCCTTGTTGTTAGGTTCCTTCATAAGTTGTTGTCTATTGTTGAGAAGTCATGTTTTGAGTTCTAAAATGTAATCTATACACCATTTTGGGAATTAGAGCTCTGGGACATGGGTCCAGAGCCAAGAGTATATAACAAATAACTACCTTGTATCTCTGAGATTGTAATTGAGAAAGATATGAAGATAATATATGAATAAGGATCCAAAATTTCAAAATATGTTGCGTCATTTTGTGTTTATACTACTGTATTGTATATTTACAGTACTTATTTATGCTTTACAAGTTCTGCATGATGTTTTTGTGTTTGAACTATTTCTGCAACCTAAGTAACTTCATTTCTTTCATAGAGGAGTTCAGATTTGTTCGGTAGTTAGTTTGTATTGCGCAATATCAGAATGAATCGTGAAGGTTTTGTGAACTCTCTTAAGTATTCTCCTTGCCCTTCCCTATCCTTTTGTCTCAACAACACTTTGGGTGAGACTTATTCTCTTCGGAGGAGATGAAAATGTCATCGCTCTATAATACATGATACCTTTTGTTGGTAACCTGAGAAGGACCATGGTCTGATCACTCTTGCACCAACACGACCCACTATAAGTAGGCTCTACCATGTAAGTTACAACAATTGACTGTTAAGAATGGTTAACACCATAACTTCGTAGGGTTGATCCTAAGGCATAACAATTAACATAAAAAGGTTGATAATGAAAAATGCAAGGAAAAGACACCTATTCCTACATTCCAGTTAATAATTATTCACCTTAAGATATCAATCAAATGTAACATACCAAATATTAATCCCTTCAAATTATAATGTAAATGTGAAAATGGGATTTAGGTTGGTGAGTCGGTATGTCTCATCCTAGAGAGCATGTATTGATCAATATGGTTGAGGGTCGGGCTATGTAAATCATATAATGAATAATTAGTAAAATGAAATCATTGGTTTTGATATGAGAGGGATGATGATGGGGGGATATGATTCCAAAAGAGAGGGGGGTAAAGGAGGATCCAAGGGGAAACCCATGTTATTTTCCTAAGTTAATGTGTCATTACCATCTAATACTTCTTTGACTTCTTAGACACTTAATCACTAAATTCATGTAATATTTTAGGTGAGGAAGTCACCTCACCTAGTTATTGAAAGCATGGGAATGAGTACAATCAACCTTGGGAAGAGTGAGAGTCAACATGCATGAAAGAAAAAAAAGTTGAATGGAAAAGGATGACAGGTTTTACATGTTGATTTTGGGAAACAAGAGGAGAGTGGGGTGATGAGAAGAGCACCAAATCTACTATTTAGGAGGAAAACCATTGTTCGTTTGTGTTTACAATGAAATTATGGTTTGTGTTCTTGTAAAAAATTTCTTCATTCCCATGGTTCATTTTCTTGTTGAGTAAATGGCTCAAGAGCATTGAGAAGGCATTCATGAGCACTCTTGGATCATATGAGAGTTCTTGGAGTTCCCAATTGTGAGATTCCTATCTAAATGAGTGCATTGAAGATCTAGAAGAATGATCTGTATTGGATCATTATATTATTTATCATCTATATCGATGCTTTATGGGTGAAAAAAATGGAGGAATCAACCCGCAAAGCCATTTTAGTGACTAGTCCAAATTTGGAAATTTGGGTCCAAAAAACCATATGAAACCTTTCGTAGCTATTTTAAGGCATAAAATGACACTTTTTTATCGTCCAATCCTTACTATGGATATTTTTTTCTATATTCTACACACCGATATCTTTTCAACGGTGCAAGAATCACCTCAATCAGAGTTCGTATGTTAAATTTATGCCACCTGCAAGCTGACCTACTATATTGATCGCCATGGTGTGAGTGGATGCCACATCAACCCCCATTACTTAAATGTGTGGGGATAGCCATGTAATGGATTTTATATAACATTCTATAATTTCCAAACCCAATAACTAATTGAGGGTTAAGGAAGTCAATTCCCTAACCCTAGACAACTATCAGGCTATGTCAAATATCGGGTTGCTAGGAAGAGAAGGGGTTCCATTCTATGTTATTGTGTTTTGTTCCATAGTATATCAGAACAATTGGGAGAGGGAAATAAGAGATAATAATATAGGGGTTTAATGTTATGTAGAAACCTAATAGGCCACAGGTCTCAAGTAACTACATAGAGAGTGAATTCTCCTTTTTACTTGCATTATTTCCATACCAGAGAAAAGAGAGAAAAGCGACCTCACCTTCTAGTTGGGTTTTCTCCCATAATGGTTTCCCATAGAAAATATTTATGTTATTTTGTGGATGGTGTGTGATTTTATTTCCTTGTTTTGTATTTTCCATATTTTATCTATTTCATGTATAAGCAAAGAATCAATAACTAAAGATTATGGAATCTAAAGGAATTTAACCTTCGTAGTGTAGATTTTAGTTTTATTTATGAAATATGTTGTAAAGAACTATTCCAGTGGAATATCCATGACAGTATACATATCAAGGAAAGATGGAAGGACCAAGGGACTGCAAATCAGATAAGGGGGATCTCCCATTCCTTAGGCTTTGCAGGTTGAGGGGAAGAGAATCGAGATCTAGTGGATTGGAATTGGTGTTGGATTAGAACCTAGGTTTTGGGCTACTCGATGTGGAGAGTGGACAACCAAAAGGGATATACCTCCTTTTGGAATCATATCCTTATCTTATGGGTGGATTTTTGTTGAGAGAAGATTAACAACAAGCCTATGGCTAGGAGGAACACCCTTTGTATGTAGCTAGTTGATTCAACCATTGAAAGATAAGTTTTATATTATCTTTTATCATGTTATTTACACTATGTAAATGAATGTTGAATGTTGTTTGTTTGTCATTTGCTTGAACAATTGCATTCATTGTTTTTATTATTTTTGTAGAAGCAAGTGAAAATTATGTTCCTTCTTCCCTATGTTTAATTTTTATTTGTTAGGGAATTTTTAGATGTTTTTAGTAGGTAGAGGTTCATTACAATATGGTATTAGAGAATATTTCATGTTTTCTAGTAATGGGTACATTACAATTGGTATAAGTGATTATGGTTCAACATCGGACCCATGTGGGCCAAAGATCACTGCAGTTTGAGAAAAATTGTTGCTACGAAATTTTAGTCTATGTCAAATTTGGGAAGAATGGTGAATTTCAGAGTGAAATTCCCAAATTTTGGGTGGAACATGCACAAAAATTGGCAAAGGGATGTCAAATTGACAGTTTTGGGGTAGAATTTTCCCAGAGGAAGCTAATTTCAACACTCTCATGGAGATCGAAAAAGAAAAGATTATTTTCAATCGAAAAATAAAATTTCAAAAAAATTAAAAAGCTTTCAAAAAATTATAATTTGGGGGATTTTTGAAAAAATCCATACATAAGATGACATGGACCATACCCGTGACATGGACTGACAAGGTCCATGGTGGAAGAAGGTAGGGGTCATGCCATAGAATTTATGAATCATCGACTAAGATTGCATTTGATTTTGAGATCGACAACCTAGATTCATCCTTGATTTGGTAAAAAAATTCTAATTCTTTGGAGTTCGATGAGTTTTGGTGAATTCAAAACAAAAATTAGAACAATTTTTTTTATCACCGATGGATTTTTTAAAGTTTGTAAAATATCGACAAAGTCCAAATGAAATTTAGAAGGAAATCTTCAATCATCGATGGAGCAATTGGAGTCCGTCAAAATCATATGAAAAGTAAATTTATACTTTTTTGAAGATTGTCGATGGAGTGATCAAAGTTTGGAAAAATCCTATGAAAATTAACTTTATACCTTTTCACCAATCATCGATGAATGAAATCACTGATCATCGATGGAGCGATTGAAGTTTGACAAAATCCAATAAAAAGTAGATTTATACCTTTTGGTCGATCACCAATGGAAGTGTTGGTCCTAAGGTCTACACCTGACCGTTAAAGGGTAGAGCTAGGCCACCTCAGGTGTTGGAATGATTGTTTTTTATGAATTAAGTTTGTTGGTCAGCGAATAGGTATGTTTTCAAGGGTAGATACCTAGTTGGATTGTTCAACAATATTACTATAAGTTTTCCCATAGCCAATGGCATGCATTTTGGTGAGCAGGTAAAGATATGAAGCATCAAACAAAGGAAATACAAGCAAGCATACAACTTGTTACTTGTTGTATGAAATTTCAGACTTGAAATAATATTCTAGATCTAAAACATGTATCTTGACACAAATAATCCAAACAAGGTTGTATTACAATAAACTATTTACTGAAAATAATAGTTGAAATCAGGTTGCATGAAAATAAACAGTTCATTGAGACAATAGCTAGAAGGAAAGGAAACAACACTTTTCATACATTTCTAATTTTCATCTAGATAATATTAAGAAAACACAAAATATTTGAGAAGAAAACACAATATGTCACCAAAAATTATATTCACCAGGTAGGAAACTTAAAAGTTTTATGCTTCAAGGCCCAGCCAAAATCCTGATGCTTGATCTCCCAAAAACATGTTAAGCCCTAAATAGTGGCACATTACCCCTTAATAATGGAATATTACATTAGTAATTTTATTTTATTTATGTCGACTTGGGTCCATTAGTTGTAATTGTACCTCCTAGTCTCCTATATATACCAAGGAGACATTTTCATTTGGAATCATCTTGTATTTGGAAATCTATGTGGTGTATACGGAGGTTTCCCCCTCGAAGAGGATTATTATCTGAATTTATCTCTTTTTCAAGGCGTTGAGTACTTATTTTGAGGTTTTTCTATGCTATCTTGGTATTTGGTTCCTAACATTTGGTATCACAGCTCAAGTTCTTGGGGTTTCGCTATTACATCTAAGACACCTTAGGATTTTCGCTATAAATTTATTTCTACAATGTTTAAGAAGGAAACCCTTGGAAGATATTTAGTAGATGGATCAAGGTACGTGGGGTTAAAATTTCATCTCCTGATGCCTTGTAATTTTGGATATATATCATGTGTAACATAGGGTTCTGGAATCATCATGAATTTAGTCATCTCGTAATTTTTGCTATAAAAACTTTTCTGTACAATTTCAGACCCTGAAATACAGATTTTATTTATAGAAGTTATCAAGGTACATCTAATAAAAAAATTAGCTTCTTGTTCATCCTACTGTTTTAGATACACCCTATGAAAGATAGGGTATCTGACTAGTCTTATTAACTAGTCTCAAACATGTCTTTTGGGTAAAATTGTCATATCTTATTAAGTGAGTATCCAAATTAAGTGATACCTATTGCATTGCACAGTGAAAGTCTGTAGTATTTTTGGTACAAGTTTTAAAATCAAATATCATATATTGTAATCTTGGCACGCCTTACAAGTACGCTCTCCTGGAAGAGACAAAATTCAGCAAGGTGTGGGGAAGTTACCATAAATTCCAGTTGGCACATCCAATTTTGATCAGACTTGTGGAATTTCAGAGAAGACGTATCAGAGAGCTACAAAAATAAATTTCCAGACCTAGAAGGGCTGAAATTTTGGAGATACAGTAGAATAAATATAATCTAGCATAACCACCTCAAAATCAAGGTTTAAAAGGGATACTAGGCCAACATGCCACCAAAAAAGGGAACTTCTACACCAAGAAATCCTCCAGAAAATCCTACTTGGAATCTTGATGAAGGTGAAGAAATGCACAGAGACATAAATGATTTACAAAAGAAGACAATAACAAAAGTTGAACTGCAAGGGTTGATGGATTGAACTGAAGCTAAGTTGGAGGAAATAATGGATACTAAGATGGAGGGTTTAAAAAGGGAGATCATGGAAGGATTGAAATTTTTTCTAATAGAGAGGACACCTGAAAGTGAAAATGTATCCCATGAAATTCATGATGAGGACAAAAAGAAGATGAATAAAAAATGGAGAAACTCCAACTTTGGGTTGAGGACCAACCACTTTCCTAAGATCGATATGAGGAAGTTTGATGGAAAGGATCCAATCACATGGATACTTCAAATGGAGGAATTGTTTGATCTACATGATGTGCCACATACACAAAAGGTACGAATTGCTTCTTTATATTTAGAACCCAATTATTTTGTGTGGTATTGATGGCTTTGTTCTTGCAAATCACTCGTCACTTGGACAATGTTCATGGAAGAAATGATAGCACACTATGAGGATACAAAGAGAAATACCTTCTTCAGCAAATTGATAAATCTCAAGCAAAAGGGTTCAGTTGTAGATCACATTGAGAACTTCTAAATATTGAATACAAAGGTAACAAATATTCTAGATGAGCACTTGATTGATGTATTCCTAGGATATTTAAAGGATAACATTCAACATGAGGTTCTCCTTTGGGAACCCAAATCATTGGAGAATGCATTCAGGGTGGAAAGAAATGTTGAAAGTAAAAATATGGCTATGGCTAGTAGAAGGACCACTCCTAACATCTATCAAGAGAATAATGTTCCATATTCTAAAACACCTCAACCTACAAGGTTGACACCTCAACAATTGGAGGAAAGAAAAGAAAAAGGTTTATGCTTTAATTGTGACAGTAAGTACATTAAGGAACATAAGTGTTGTGAGAATAAATCATTCTACATAGATTGTGAAGAGGAAGAAGAAGAAGAAGAAGAAGAAGAAGAAGAAGAAGAAGAAGAAGAACATGAACCATCTCAAGATGAAAACATAGAAGCGATTTATTTTGAATATTTGACTCCCACGATATCATGTAATGCATTGGCTGGAATTAACACTCCTCAAACCCTCAAGATCGAAGGATATATCAAAAAAAAAAAGTTAATAGTACTAATTGATTCCGGTAGTACTCATAATTTCATTCACCATAAATTAGCCAAATATCTCAATTGTTTTGTATATCCAATGCCAGAGTTTTAAGTAATGATTGCAGATGGAGGAACTATCAATTTCTTAGGAAAATGCAATAAGATAAATATTACTATGGGGGAATATGTAATGAATAGTCCAATGATTTCTATTCCCATGGGTGGTGCTGATGTCATACTAGGAATCCAATGGTTACAATCATTAGGAACAATGGCTTTTAATTTTCAAGAAATTTTCATTGGAAGGAAAAGAAATTGATTTAAGGGGTATCACAGGGAAACCCAGTAAGGTGATAAGCTCTAATGGCATGAAAAAATTATTGAAAAAGGGGCATCAAGGTGTAATTGCACAACTATTCTCACTAGATGCTCAAACATCTAAGCCATCTATTCATCTAAATCTCTAAGGGATCATTGATAAGAATTCCAATGTATTTGAAGATATTCCCAAAGGTCTTCCACCCACTCAAAATCATGATCATGTTATTCACCTAATTCCTAGGAGTGTTCCTCCTAACATCAGGCCTTACAGATACCCTTATGCCCAGAAGAGTGAAATTGAGCGTATGGTTGAAGAAATTTTAGAGGATGTCATTATTAGACCTAACCAAAGTTCTTACTTTGCATCAGTGGTAATGGTACTCAAGAAATATGGTTCATGGCGTATGTGTCCATATTATAGAGAGCTCAAAAATATCACTATTAAAGATAAGTTTCACATTCCCATCGCTGATGAATTGTTAGATGAACTACATGGAGCAATATATTTCACAAAGTTGGATCTTCGTTCAGGGTATCATCAGATTAGAATGAAGGAACTAGACATCCCAAAAACAACATTGCAAACTCATGAAGGTCATTATGAATTTTTGGTCATGCATTTTGGCCTTACAAATGCACCTTCCACATTCCAAGGGTTGATAAATTCCATTTTCAAGCCCTTCCTTTGAAAATTTGTGTTAGTATTTGTTGATGATATACTAATCTATAGCAATTCTTAGGAGGATCATGTGTGACATGTTGA
>SNQJ01S0018968.1:47432-71526 GCA_010110895.2 Picea sitchensis
GGGTTGAGGACCAACCACTTTCCTAAGATCGATATGAGGAAGTTTGATGGAAAGGATCCAATCACATGGATACTTCAAATGGAGGAATTGTTTGATCTACATGATGTGCCACATACACAAAAGGTACAAATTGCTTCTTTATATTTAGAACCCAATCATTTTGTGTGGTATCGATGGCTTTGTTCTCGCAAATCACTCGTCACTTGGACAATTTTCATGGAAGAAATGATAGCACACTATGAGGATACAAAGAGAAATACCTTCTTCAGCAAATTGATAAATCTCAAGCAAAAGGGTTCAGTTGTAGATCACATTGAGAAATTCTAAATATTGAATACAAAGGTAACTGATATTCTAGATGAGCACTTGATTGATGTATTCCTAGGAACTTTAAAGGATAACATTCAACATGAGGTTCTCCTTTGGGAACCCAAATCATTGGAGAATGCATTTAGGGTGGAAAGAAATGTTGAAAGTAAAAATCTGGCTATGGCTAATAGAAGGACCACTCCTAACATCTATCAAGAGAATAATGTTCCATATTCTAAAACACCTCAACCTACAAGGTTGACACCTCAACAATTGGAGGAAAGAAAAGAAAAAGGTTTATGCTTTAATTGTGACAGCAAGTACATTAAGGAACATAAGTGTGGTGAGAATAAATCATTCTACATAGATTGTGAAGAGGAAGAAGAACAAGAACAAGAACCATCTCAAGATGAAAACATAGAAGCGATTTATTTTGAAGATTTGACTCCCACGATATCATGTAATGCATTGGCTGGAATTAACACTCCTCAAACCCTCAAGATCGAAGGATATATCAAAAATAAAAATTTAATAGTACTAATTGATTCTGGTAGTACTCATAATTTCATTCACTATAAATTAGCCAAATATCTCAATTGTTTTGTATATCCAATGCCAGAGTTTTAAGTAATGATTGTAGATGGAGGAACTATCAATTTCTTAGGAAAATGCAATAAGATCAATATTACTATGGGGGAATATGTAATGAATAGTCCAATGATTTCTATACCCATGGGTGGTGCTAATGTCATACTAGGAATCCAATGGTTACAATCATTAGGAACAATGGCTTTTAATTTTCAAGAAATTTTCATGAAATATTCATTGGAAGGAAAATAAATTGATTTAAGGGGTATCACAGGGAAACCCAGTAAGGTGATAAGCTCTAATGGCATGAAAAAATTATTGAAAAAGGGGCATCAAGGTGTAATTGCACAACTATTCTCACTAGATGTTCAAACATCTAAGCCATCTATTCATCTAAATCTCTAAGGGATCATTGATAAGAATTCCAATGTATTTGAAGATATTCCCAAAGGTCTTCCACCCACTCAAAATAATGATCATGTTATTCACCTAATTCCTGGGAGTGTTCCTCCTAACATCAGGCCTTACAGATACCCTTATTCCTAGAAGAGTGAAATTGAGTGTATGGTTGAAGAAATTTTAGAGGATGTCATTATTAGACCTAACCAAAGTTCTTTCTCTGCATCAGTGGTAATGGTACTAAATAAATATGGCTCATGGCGTATGTGTCCATATTATAGAGAGCTCAACAAGATCACTATTAAAGATAAGTTTCACATTCCCATGACTGATGACTTGTTATATGAACTACATGGAGCAATATATTTCACAAAGTTGGATCTTCGTTCACGGTATCATCAAATTATAATGAAGGAACTAGACATCCCAAAAACAACATTGCAAACTCATGAAGGTCATTATGAATTTTTGGTCATGCATTTTGGCCTTACAAATTCACCTTCCACATTCCAAGGGTTGATAAATTCCATTTTCAAGCCCTTCCTTTGAAAATTTGTGTTAGTATTTGTTGATGATATACTAATCTATAGCAATTCTTAGGAGGATCATGTGTGACATGTTGACAAGGTGCTACAACTACTAAAGGAGCAACAACTATATGCCAACCATCCAAATGTTTCTTTGGGGTGAAGGAGGTAGAATATTTTGGTCATATTGTATCTCATGAAGGTGTCAGGGTAGACCCTAATATTATTAATTCCATGATGGACTCATCGATTCCCAAAACATTGAAGAATATTAGAGGATTTTTGGGTTTGATAGGTTACTACCGCAAGTTTTTTCGGAACTATGGAAGAATAACAACACCTTTAATGACATTAACTAAGAAGGATTCATTTTCATGGACTCCAATGGAAACTCAAGATTTTGAACAACTTAAAGAGGAAATTTTCAAAGCTCATGTCTTGACCACACCAGACTTCACAAAAACCTTTATTATGGAATGTGATTCCTCGGGAAATGGCATTGGTGTTGTTATAATGCAAGAAGGAAGGCCCCTTTCTTTTTAAATTTGGCCACTCAAGGCAAAGGACTTACACAAACCCATTTATGAGAAGGAAAATATGGAAATACTACATGCATTGAAGAAATGTCACCCTTACCTAATAGGTAGGAACTTCAAGGTCAAAACAGATCATTATAGTCTTAAATCCTTCTGGAACAAATACTATCTTCAGAAGAACAACAAAAATGGTTGACCAAGATATTGGGTTATGATTTTGAAATCATATATAAAAAAGGGAAGAAAAATGTTGTGGAAAATGCACTCTCAAGAAAGGATGAATATGTTGAGGCCTTTCTTTGTGTTATCTCAATCATCCAACCTGATTGGAAAATAGAAGTGAGGGATGAATGGAAGAATGAGGAAAACATGTGGACTCTCATTCAAAGGTTGCAGCAGGATTCTAGTGCATCAGATACATTTACATGGAAAAATGATTCACTATGGTACAAAGATTACTTATATTTATGTAATAACTCCCAACTCAAACAAAAAGTACTATTGGAATTGCACACCTCTCTAGTAGGAGGGCACTCGAGATTTTTGAAAACCTACCATAGGGTTAAGAATGATTTTTTTGGGAATGGACTTAAAAATGATGTTCAAAGGTTTGTGGCAGAATGTTTGGTTTTCTAAAAGAATAAGGTGGAAACAATTAAGATCCCAGGTCTTTTACAACCATTAGCCATCCCAAGTCAACATTTGGAGGAGGTTTCCATGGATTTCATCACAGGGTTATCGAAGTCTGAAGGAAAGAGTGTCACCATGGTGATTGTTGATAGACTGACCAAGTACACACACTTTTGTGCACTCTCTCATCCCTTCAAATCCAGTATAGTTACCACTGCATTCATGGAGACAGTTCAAAATCTACATGGAAGCCCAAAGATTATTGTAAGTGACAGAGATCCCATATTCATTGGACATTTTTGGACAGAATTATGTTCTTGTTTGGGTACTCAATTGGCTCATAGCTCATCCTATCATCCTCAATTTCATGGACAAATCGATATAGTGAACAAATGTCTGGAAGGATACCTTTGTTTCTTTATCTCTGATAAACAAACACAATGGTTCAAATGGTTACCCTTCGCAGGATGGTGGTATAACACTTCCTTTGATATTGCAAAAAAAATGACACCATGTATGGTACTCTACGGATAACACCCTCCTTCCATCACTTCTTATCTAAAATAAAAATGTAAGGTTCAAGAAGTGGAATATCACATATAGCATCAACAACAAGTTCTTCAAATCTTAAAGGACAACCTGACCATGGCACAAAATCACATGAAACAACAAGTAGATCAACATCGTAGTGAAAGATGTTTTGAAGTAGGGGATTGGGTGTTTTTAAGACTACAACCATACAAACAAATGTCCCTAAAGAAAGACAAGAAGGATAATAAATTATCACCAAAGTACTACAACCCTTATAAGGTGTTTCAAAATATTGGTACTATGGCATACAAATTGGAGTTGCCTGCATCTTCACGAATACACCCAATTTTCCATGTTTCATGCTTAAATAAGGTTATAGGTGACAATATCCCAGTTCAAACTATATTTACAGAACTTGATGAGGAAGGAAAAATTATATTGGAACCTGAAGCTATCACTAACACAAGAATTCGCCATCTGAGGAATAGATCCATTTCAAAGTATCTCATTAAGTGGAGGAAACTACATGTTGAAGATTCCACTTGGGAAGATGAGTCTTTTATACAGAAGCACCCAAAATTATTCAAGCGTTGCAGAAAACACTTGTCTGAAGGGGAGGGGCATGTTAAGCCCTAAATAGTGGCACATTACCCCTTAATTATGGCATATTACATTAGGAATGCTATTTTATTTATGTCAACTTGGGTCCATTAGTTGTAATTGTACCTCCTAGTCTCCTATATATACCAAGGAGACATTTTCATTTGGAATCATCTTTTATTTTAAAATATATGTGGTGTATAAGGAGGTTTCCACCTCGAAGAGGCGTATTATCTGAAATTATCTCTTTTTCAAGGTGTTGAGTACTTATTCTAAGGTTTTTCTATGTTATCTTGGTATTTGGTTCCTAACAAAAAATGAACCCCCTTACCTTCAAAAATATATATATTTATCTCTATCCCAAAAGGGTTCACCACCTATCTAGGATCTAACTCTAAAGTTCAAATTTAAATTACCACTAAATCCTGTAGATACAACTTGACTATCACTCCTTAATTACAATTTGTAAACATTTCTTTGACCTGAGTGTATTTGTGTTGAAGTATCAGTTCATAATTTCTCCTCAATTCAACCTTAAAAAAAATATTGTTCATACAAAAAATAAAATAACCACTTATTACAATTGGAAACAATACCTTTAACTCAAGAAAAAAAACTCTGTAAGTGAAACTATAACTAAATATGATAACTAAAGTGGAACAACTCCATAACAAAAGTCTTCAAAAGTTGTAGTTGGCAATTGACTATGCATGGATGCCCACATACACTAAAACTGGATACCAATCTAGAATACAGGTGGATCAAATGGCATAAGTCTCGAATTCCTTTCCCCTTTGACAACAATAAACCTTTTATATCATCTCTTTCATGAACATGCCTATTTTCTAATGCTTCTTTTGCAGCTTCTGGTACTTTTTCTGGCATTTCAAGATCCTATTTTTGTTGCTATAGACTCTGAATTTGCTGCTTCAGAACTTGAACCTGGTGGTTTTCATCCATTTCCCTATCGGTTTCAAACTTTGGTTTGATCAATGTATTTACCTTGATTCAATCCTTGAGCCCATGTTCTTCCTATGTAACATGTTTGTTGAGGTCAATGGACAACTTAGTTTTTCTTGGCCTCATTTCATATCTGGGTGCTTTCTTGGATTTTTTGTCAAGTGCTTCTCTCACAGGTTTCTACATATTCAATATTTTTCCTTTGATATATGGTTTGGAATCATGTGGAACCTTATCAGGAACTATATTTTCATATGTATTTATGTCATCAGAGTCCTGCTCGGGTTCTGTACCAAAGTCCATTACATTTTGTTCTGATTCTAGATCTGTAGAATACTTTGTTTTTACAACATCATACTTTGTCCCTGAGGTCTCCCCTTTATTATATTTTTTCCTTTCCTTATCCCTTGCCATCCCTTTCAATGTGTGTATATCCATCTCCTCCATGTTGACAAACTATTAGAGGTCCTCTTAAGTGTCCTCATCCTCAATTATTATGGGATTTTTCTCTTTTAAGGATGGGTTAAATAGTTCCTTGGAATTTAACCTCAATTGATTTGTGAGTTTGGTTATTCTATAGGTTTACTAGGAATTTTAGGGACATGGATCCATTTCCTCTTTCTACTCTGTTTGGTCTCAAGGGATTCCTTAATGAAGGTGTCTATAGGCACAAATTCTGCAACAATTATCTCAGGATTGAGTTGTTTATATTTCTTATGCCTTCTTGTTTTTGTCATGGGAGTTTTATCTTGTTGCATAGTTGTGGACACATGATCATATTCAGAATTTTTAGGTGACAATGGACCTACTGGGGTGGCCTGTTCCTCTCCCTTTCTAATATAAACCTTGATTCTCTCCTTTCCCATATTTTTTGTTGTAGAGGACCTTAATTGTCTTTGTGTGGTTTCTTCTTTTGGTGGAGTAATTGATATGGATTTTTCAAATAAGGTTCCCCCTTTTTTAGGTGTATTTTATTATTTCTATCTTGTTGAGTAAATTTCGATGAACTCCCAGGTTTAAGAGAAACCCTAATTTCTTGGTTACCCTCATACCTTCATTCCTTAGACTGTTAATTAGTTTCATGTCCTTCTTGCTACTGATCAATTCTCTCTCCTTCTTCATGTAACCCTATAGACTACATAAAATACTTCCAAGGAATTTCTATTTCATACAAACCAAAGAGAACCAAAATTTTAATGAAACATTGGTGATAAAAATTATACAAGAATATTCAAGGTAATTCTGGACCCTTTTAGACATTTTAGTTAAGCTTTTAAGAAAATAGAAAGGAAGGTTTGTCACCATTCAAGTTCATAAGCAATCGAAGGTGATAATCGCAAACAATCGAGAAACGACCTTCTCCTATGATGTAACTTTGGACTACAGTGATAATTCCCTGCTGCTCTTCTTTAATCCACATATTCAAGATTCCCTTAATCGAATCGAATCTTCTTTAATCCACATATTCAAGATTCCCTTAATGATGTACCTTTGGTCGTTTCTCGATTATTCTTCCACCAGAAACTTGTTGCAAATTTCAACTGGCAATTTTCCCATTTTTGAACCATCTCTCACCACTAACCAAGAGAGCACGTGCCCCAACAATAAAATGATATGCTATATGAATTATGGTGTCCCAGAGTTGGGTGTGAAACCCATTGAAATTCTATGCGAAGAGAAGGTCCACTTGTAACATACCCAACCCCTCAGACTGACGATGCTAACTTGTAACGTACCTAACCACCCATAGGCTGGCAACGCTACTCCAAAAAATCGCTTCTAAACTTATTTCAATCTAAAATCAAGCATGAAAGAACCACATGAATTAATCAAGATCCATGCTACAACATAAATTAAATAAACATCGTTTCATGCACAACAATAACCAACAGACATGCACATTACAAATACATATCTCAGAGATAATTCAATACACAATGAAATATACATTATACAGAAAAAACAAAGAAAACTTATCTTTTCAAGAAAACATTCACCAACTAGCTGCATACCAAGGATGTTTCTCCCAACCATAGACACTGCTATTATTTTACTCTCAACAACAATTCACCCCGGAGCTAGGGATATGAATCCACAAGGACGGGCTCTGGGCCAAATCTAAAACACACAACAGTTGGCTAACTAGCTCTCAGGTTTCCCAACCACACAACAAATATGAATTTTCATCTCTCTTTCCCCCTCAACTTGCACAAACCAAAGAAATGAACACCTTTATTTTCCATGCAGTCCCTCTGGTTGTTCCATTTATCTCCAGGGCTCCAATGATACAAGTGAGGAAATCTCACTACTGGAAACTCCAAGGATTCTCACCCATGGAAAGTTCTTTCCGAACTACCATCAATATCATGCACACAGGAATTCATTCCCTCTTGGAATGATCATTAATTTATTACATCCATCTATCAATGGATGTCCACTTCTATCCATTTGTTTCCATGCTCAGACCCAAAGCACACAAATTAGCAATAATGAGGAACCAAAAAATGAAAGAGAGAGAAGGGTGTAATAGTGAATGAATAAGAACAAGTGAACCCGGAACAACGAGTGAGTGAGTGAAGAATAAGAATAAGAAAAAGAAGAAGAATAACCCTAAAATATTCCCCAAGGGATGCTTATATAATTACACGAAAACAAGAACCACATGGACTTCCTCCCAAGCTCATGTAACCCCTTTTCTCCATAAATTCAATTATGGGTAAAGAAAATATAATAAAAAAAATTACCCCCTTAAGCCCCCTCTCTTGTGGAATCATAGCCCCATATCTCTTTTGTCCTTGCTTGTTTGCAGCCAACATTGTATTTTATTAATGTATATAGATGTATTACATTTCATAGGCACTTTGGCCCCTTTTCAACTTTACTAGCTCACTGGCCTAAGTCAAAATTACATAATACATTGTAGTTCATAAAGGTTAAAACCGGGGTGTTACATCCCCCCCGTATTTTGGCACTGTCCTTAGTGCACCACACCTTTCCTATGTTATTAACATTACAAATCTAGTCCCTCTTGCCTTAATCCACACAGGCAATCCAACCAACTCTTATATACATAGGNCCCAAAAAAAAACCAAAAATACCCATCATAGGGAAGGTAATAGACATTGCCAGGGAAGGTCATAGGCATTATATATATATGCTTCATAAAAATGATCCATAAAGAAATATTCTGGAATGAGTGACAGTGAGTGGAGTATGTCAGATAATACACACACTCACACTAGAGAACCTACAGAGCAGTAAAACAACTGAACCTAGGTATTCTGACCCAAAACATGTATAATTATCTTTAGAATTTATATTTCTGGAAGTAGTTCCAACCAGAAATATCTCCTTCCCTCTCATCCCTACACAACCCAAATAAATGAACCCCTTTCTCCGCCATGAAATCCCTCAGGTTGTTCCACTTCTCTCCAAGGATCCAGTGCACTCGACTAGGAAGTTTCAGAGTTGCGGCTTCAAGAACTATAGATGCAACAAGTCCACTAGAATTTCTTCATTCCATGCCTTCATCATTGAGCTCAATTTCCTTCTGGTGTTCTTTTTCACTAGATTTCAAATTCAATATCCAACATCTCATCTGTATTATAAAAATACAGTCATCATGAGATATTGTTATAACAATTTCAATCATAAATGTCAAATATGTTTTATACAGGAAAATAGAGTTTATGAGCATGAGCTTCCAACTCATAATTCGTTTGGCTCTTGCAGTGGTAGGAATCAATATTTATTATGGCTTACATCAATGCCATATTGAATACCATTATTCTTGTATTTTTCTCAACCTTTAATCAACCAAACCAATTGTTAGCATAATCATGTAACAATTTGTAACTATTAATTTCTCAAATCTGTTTATCTAAGAAAATAAAATTTCCAGGCATGATTTTTATGCTCATCATGTTTGGGTCTTGTAGTGACAAGAATTTTTCCTATATATTGGATTGCATCCCTGCCACATCCAAGACCATCCTCCCTACAATTTCCTCAAACTTTCATTCGACCACACAAATTGTTAGCATAACATAATAATTTGTAATTAATAATTTCTATATTTTATTTTATACCTTATCTGAAAGGGTCCAGAGAGGCCTAAGGATAACTCATAATTCTCACAAGTTCCTCAGGAAGCTCAGAATGGCCTCAGTAGGTGGAGAAAAGGAAAAAAAATCAAAGTCCTCAAAACTCAGAAAAATTTCCATCATCGTGAAGAGCGTGTCACAATATTTCCAACGGCGTAAACTATTCGTCAAACAGAGTTACAGATCGAAAGATATTCACGGTCAAATTTTTGGTCAACCTAGCCCAGTCAACAAGGATGAGTCAACATCCGTAGTATTGATGCCAGCATCAGTACGGATAATGTCAGAGTCTGTATAGAGTACATGTCACAGTCATATATCAACACGTGTCATGATGACATCAGCATGATGACATGGAAACACTAGAAGCTACCACATGTCACCCATTTTTGGCATTTTCTAGTCGGTATGTGGACCAATGGAAAAGTTCCATGTGGTAGTTTGTACAACCACGAGGTAGGATGTACAGGACATGGTAGACACGTTGCATCCATATAGCCACCTGGCAGGTGACGTGGCAAGCTGACCAGGCATGAGGTGACGTGGGAGTGACTGTGTAAGCAGGTGACGTGGGCCAATGAATGGCCGCCACATGGCCCATTTAGAGAATTAGTTGCAGGTTGCGGGAACATAAACCGAGACACGATTTATCATGAGCCTAGGAGTGATAGAGTCAGATTTAGGTGTGGAGATAATCAATTTTGGGTAATTTGACACCACGAATTCAATGGTGCTGTCTGTTTTCTGATCTAAGAAAAAATTATGCAGCTTAAATCCAGAATGAGGTATACTTATGTATTTTTCCAAATTATTTTGCTGAGTTAATAAAAAGGCCTACCCATTTGAGAGAAGGACCCAAAGACATAGTCCATCAGGGATGAAATCTATTATCAAGTTATTTGTGTTCATATTTGATGCTCATGTCTCTTTATTATTTAGTTTTTCCTTCTTTATGGTGCACATCAATTTATGCTCATTTAATACAATTTTGTAATAAGTCACATCGATGAAAAGATATTGGATGATGTTGGTATCAAAGAAGTCATCTTTGACTTGAATTGTTGAGTGTGAATGCTTACTAGGGACAAGCATACAGGGTGAAGGAACACTTAAGACTTTCAACCCAGAGATTGGTCATGCATCTTGAAGGAATAAAATGGATGAAGAGGACAAGCATGATGAATAGGAGAAAAACTTCTATATGGTCTTCTATCACATGTCAGCAATGGTCGAGTGAATGTATGGAGACTACGAGAAGAGGATGAATAAAAAAGGCAAGAAAAAGGAAGCACAAGAAGATGAAAATGCTTCGGTGAACCAAGAGGCTGGAGGAGACCCCCCTGAGCCTCCATATTCACCATCGAGTTCTAGTTCTTCTTCCTCTCATCATTCTCATCATTCTAATGCTACTCATAAAGCCTCTTTCAAGAAACCATTATTAAATATTGATGTAAAATTTTATTTACCTATGTTTAATGGAGATGATAATACTGGAAAGATACATAATTGGATCCAAAAGGTTGAAGTATATTTTCGTGTAAAACAGATTGATGAAGAGGAAGTAAAAGTGCAATTGGTCTCTCTTCGATTGGAAGGAACTGCTCTCGTATGGTGGAAGAGAAAGCTTCAGAAAAAAAGTAAGTGTGGTAATGATACATATTTTATGAGTAGAATGAAATGAATACAGATTATTAAAATATGCTTAACACAGAATAAAAAAGATACAGTAAAATTGGTTTTCTATTCAATAAGGAAATAAGATGAAACTGTAAAATGTAGCGGAAAAACAAACTTGCTAGAATGGTGGCAGCTTATCTCTGAGAAGAGATGTGAAGACTACGCTCATTCGCAATAAGATGATTACAATGAGGCTCTGAAGTCCATTTTACAATAAACAGGAATGTCAAAAATCCTATAAATCCAAAAACCTAACCCTAGGAGATGAAGCACCAAAAGTCATGTGGGCCCTGTTTGGGTAAGTTAGTACATCAACTTCCCGGGGTCATAACTTTTGCATACGATCTCTGTTTTAGGCGCATCATAGCGCGTTGGAAAGGTATCGTCGAGGGGATTAATTTTGGGGGCTCTATTAGAGCCTTTGGTTATCATTGAGAATATATATCCCAAAAAACCTTCATTTAGGCCCTCAAAATGGCCCCGGAAGTTAAAAACTGCTAAAAATAGTAAATTGCCAAAATTGTCAGAAAAATGTTTTGAGCGAGTTGGAAAAGGTGGGTGGAAAATGATATACACCTGGATCAATCCTCCCTACTTAGAAATAAATGGTCTCCATTGCGTTGCGTTTCCCCATCAAATGAGGAAATTTCTACTGCATTTGGCCCAGGGTGAGCCACTTGCCTTGGTGCAGGAGCTTCCTTTCTTTGACGACTCTATAAAGTTGGATCCTTTGTTGTCAAGTTACCTTGATATGTGTGTACACAATATGATCACTGGATTTTTTTTGCATGCAGTCAGGGTTGAGCTATGTTGGTGTTAACTACTCTGCTATCTCTGAGGTGTCCAATAATGGTGGGAAATATGGCCGAAGGAGAGCCACATTGAATACTGGGTGTAGTCCAAGGAAAGGGGGAATGCTTATCTCAAAATCATTGTCACCCAAAGCCTTGGTGATGGTGTACAACCCATAACGGAGTGGGTGAAGCTTCCAATGGGGTCCTGTAAGGCGTTCTTTCTGCAAGTGCAACCAAACTTTGTCTCCCACTTGAAAATTATGTGGCACTCAATGTTGATCATGGAACTGATTGTACTTGGCATTAGACTTCTGTAGAATATCCCGAACCTGTTGGCGGATGTAATGGATCCGCTCAATGAACCGGGTGGCTTTGTTAGCTTCTGGTGGAGCAGGGGACTAGTTGGCCGAGCATGGATGATTTTATGGAAATTTGTTTTGAAATGTAGAAACCTTGGCGAATCTTACTAATCTTTCATATGTCAACTATAAATTTTTGGCGATATTTTTGTAAAAATATTCAAATTTCTAAGGATTTTATATAGTTTTTATAAAATTTTGGCGATTTTTAAGGTAAAATAATTTTATCCTATAGAATTTGGGAAAATCATTTTTAAAATAGCGAATCTCGTTTTTGGAAAAACCATGGAAAATTATCCCATGAGAGAAATTTAGCCCCTAAAATCATCCATGCAGCCAAGGTGGTCACCAGGGGTAGTGCAACATCCATGGGGCCCAATGGTTGGAATCCCAACCCGACCTGAAAGGGGATGTGGCCATTTCAGCTATGTAGGGCTCGGTTGTAGCTATGTTGGACATAGGGAAGACTCTCATCCCATGTGTGGGGGTGTTTTTAATTGTACATGCACAGGATATGTACGATCATATGATTGATGACCTTAGTTTGGCCATCTGTCTGGGGGTGGAAGGCAATTGATTTGGTGAGCTTGGTATCTAGCAGTGACCAGAGGCTCGATCAAAATCTCAAAATCACGGTATGAGATAATGGTTTGTGGGATCCCAAAATGTACCCATACTCGTTCAAAGAATATCTTGGCAGTGGATTTGGTTGTGATGTTCTTCTTGCAGGCGACTAGAATCGCCATCTTGGAAAAGTGATTAACAACCACAGAAACACAGTCATTTCCCCTCTTGGTGGATGGGAGGCTCGACATGTAGTCCATTGAGATGGATTCCCACATCCTGTCAGGAGTAGGTAAAAGGGTGTAAAGGCCTTGTTTCTTAGTGGTTGGTTTGGCAATAGTGCAGGTGGTGCAGGACCTAATATACTTGCCGACATCTTGTCGAAGTTTTGGCCAGTATAAATGTTTCTGCAACACTGCCATTGTCTTTTTGACGCCAAAGTGTCCTGCCAGTCGATTGTAGTGAGCTTCCCAAATCAACTTTGTGCACTCGCTTGATGGAACAAAAATATGGCCTAGAGGAAACAACAACCCATCTTAAAGATGGAAATTAGCAACCACTAAGTTGGCGCCCAACATTTGGTAGATGGTGGAGAAGTCAGGGTCCGTCTCATAGAGGTGGGGCCATCCAGAGGTCTCATGGCCGCAACAGTCTAGAACTGTGGTGAGTGTCGCGACTGGAGGTCGGTTGAGGCAATCAAAAAATCGGTTGGTAATTCATGTTTTATACTTGATGTTGAGATGGAACTGTTGTAAGTATGTGGACCACTTATGATGGCGGTCATTCTGCAATTTTCCTTGAGTCTGCATGAACTGTAGTGGCTTGTGATCAGTCTGGATGAATTTCTCCTTCCCAAGAATGTAATGTCTCCACTAGCGGTAGACTTGCACAATGGATTACATTTATTTTTCATAAGTAGGGTACTTACGGACAACATATGATAATGTCCCACTATGATATTCCACGGGATGGTCGTGTTGAGTGAGAACGATGCCCACAACATAGTCATAAGCATCTGTCTCGATCTCAAAGGGATGTTGAAGGTATGGTAATGAAAGTACTAGGTATGAGAAAAAACACTTCTTCAAGTCATCGAAGGCTTGTTGTTGGGACAGGCTCCACACAAATTTTTCCTTACCGCCACCCTTGGTTACTTGGATGAGGGCCCATGTGATATGAGAGAATCCCAATACGAACCTGCAATAGAAATTCACAAGGCCCAAGAAGCTCTGAAGTTCAATGAGTGTGGTTGGCACTGGCCAGTAAGGGATGACCTGGATCTTGGTTGGATACACATGCACACCATGTCGATCAATGATGTAGCCTAAGTAATGGACGTTGTACATGCCGAAGGAGCATTTTTCCAAGTTTATATATAGTTTATGTTGTCGCAAGGTGTGTAGAACCTGTTGAATATGCTGCAAGTGTTCCACCCAAGTCTTATTGTATTTGAGGATGTCATCTAGATACACCACTACAAAATTATTGGTGAAAGGTCGTAGGATATCGTCAATAATCCTCATAAAAGTTAATGGAGCATTTTTCAAACCAAAGGGCATGGCCAACCATTCAAAAAGACCTTCTTTTGACTTGAAGGCAGTCTTCCATACATTTTTATTTTCTATTAGGACCTGGTGGTAGCCAGACTTCATATCAATCTTACTGAATTATTTCCCCCCCATGAGCTGATCAAGGAGGTCGTCGATTCAGGGAATTGGGTACCGATTTCAGACTATGATTTTATTCAGGGCCCACTAATCAATGCAGGGTCACCAGGTCTCATCTTTCTTCTGCACCAACACGATTGAGCTCCCACAAGGTGATGATCTAGGATGTATGTGCCCCTTGTGGATTAGTGCTCGGATATACCTCTTGATCTCCTCATTTTCTAATAGAGAACGAAGATAGATTGACCCATTAGGTAGCGGTGCGCTTGGGGTTAGATCGATGGGATGCTTGACCTGGCAGTACAAAGGTACTGCGATAGGAGAGGAGAATATAACTTAGTATTATTCCATGACCTTATCCACTTTCTTCTATTGTGTGGAGAGATCGTTTGTGGAGGCCCTGGATGTGGCTGTGATATTTCACTCATTCTAAGAGTGAATCAAAAAAAAGAAAAAATTCTCAGTTTAAGAGATGACCTTCCTGCATTTCTTGGTAGAGATCAAGGAAATATCACTAGGAAGGAATGCCTTGGGTATCCTATACAATTTCTTGTTCAAAGTAATAATAAAAATGTGAGGCCTAGACTCATATACAACATGATGTTTCCATAAATAAGGTTGTCCCAAAATAACATTACAAACTTCGAGAGGAGATACATCACACAATACTTTGTCTTTGAAGGGATTTATGATGTACGATAGTCAACACTATTGGCTGACACAGAGATCACTTCCTTAGCGAAGCCATCCAATGGTGTAGGGTTGTGGGTGCGGTGTTGTCGGTAGGACTAACCGCTTGATGACCTCTGCTGAGATGAGGTTCGTCTGGCTACCGCTATCAACGATGAAGTGCAATGGGGTTCCTTTTACCCACATATATGAATGGAAGAGGTGCTCACCTTCTTCTGGTTCATCTGGTTCACTAGGATGGAGCTTCGTGGTAGAAAAAATGGCACTGTGTTCTGCATCAATTCTCTGTCTTCCCCTTTCTGGTTCTAACTCAGAGTCAGAACCCACATCTGATTCAGAGGCTTTCACTTCATCCACCAATGAATGCTTTGAGCGGCAGTCAACAATGTTATGCCAAGGGATCTAATGGAAGTCACACCACTTCCCGATATCTTTCTTTGACTTTTCGATGTCCTTATTTTCTTTTGGCTTGGAATGGTTGTCCTAATACTGTCCATATTTTCTCTGTCCTTTGTTCTATGGGTTGGGGCTGCCCCATCCTAGCTTTTGCTATGAGGGGTTCCCATGCCCAAATTTCCACATATTTTGTTTGAGCTTCTGCTCGATTTTGATGGCATATCGGTAGGCCATACCCAAGGATGATATGTCTAGAAATTCCATTTCGGTCTGGATGTATCTATGCAGAGCACCGCGATACTTAAGCACTAGATGTCACTCTTAATATTTGATACCTATCTTGGTGTGCAAGTTATGGAAGATATTTGTGAACTCTGGCACTGCTTGGTCTCTTTCTTGTCACAGTGTGGTCCATTTGGTATACAAGTCATCATAACTTCCAACAGGGTAGTATTGTTCCTTAATACCACCCCTGAAGGATTCCCAGGTGGTTGTGACTATAAATAATAAGGGTTCCTCTGTTTCCTTTTGCTCACAAAAAATTTCCCACCAATATTTGACATGGGGAATGACTTTGAGGAGTGCAAAAGTAATATTTTCTCTATTTGAAAAGTTATGGATAGAAGAATACCCTTCTAGTAGATTCAACCACTTGTCTAAAATATATGCATCTATCTGACCTTCAAATATAGGAATATCGAAGTTGATTTGTACCTTGAAGGGGTGTCGCCTCTGCTCGAGGAAGATGCGTCGCCTGTTGGTATTTGCCAAAGGATTTGCATGAAACTATCCATCATCTCGATCCTCTGTTGCATGAGGGATTCCTCAAGAATTTTTTTGAAAAGATCTCATGTCCCATCATCTTTATTTTCTCTTGCCATGAGAGGTCACTTGGGTGTGCAAGATATTGTTTCCTCAATAGAAACAAGCTCGAGACCCAATTCTGTGTACCCTGACCTCGTTGGGGACATGCATTAATATAAAACTGCTCTAATACCACTGATATAGATTTTAAGAGAAGAACGAAATGAATAAAAATTATTAAAATATTCTTAACACGGAATAACAAAGATACAATAAAACTAGTTTTCTATTCAATAAGGAAATAAGTTGAAACTGTAAAATGTAGTGGAAAAACAAGCTTGTTGGAATGGTGGCGGCTTATCTCTGAGAAGAGATGTGACGGTTGCACTCATTCGCAAGAACATGATTACAATGAGGCTTTGAAGGCCTTTTTACAATAAACAAGAATTTCAAAAACCCTAGACATCCAAAAATGTAACCCTAGGAGATGAAGCTCCAAAAGTCATGTGGGCCCCATTTGGGTAAGTTAGTACATCAACTTCTCAGGGTTGTAATTTTTGCATACGATCTTCGTTTTAGGCGCATGATAGCCTGTTGGAAAGGTATCATCAAGGAGATTCATTTTGGGGGATTAGTCAGAACCTTCAACTATAATTAAGAATCTCCATCCTGAAAAACCTTCATTTAGGTCCTCAAAATGGCCCCATAAGTTAAAAACTGCTAAAAATAGTAAATTGCCAAAATTGCTAGAAAACTATTTTGAGCGAGTTGGAAAAGGTGGGTGGCCACCGATATCCACCTGGATTGGGTAATTTTATTTCCTCATGGTCAAAATTTAAATCAGCAATAAGGAAGCAATTTTATCCATTCGGTTATTTACATAAAGCAATGATGGAATGGAAAACTTTAAGACAAAGTAAAGGTCAAACAGTACAAAGTTTCATGGAAGAATTTAGGAAGAAATCACTTGCACTAAACATTCCTTTAGATTCTTATGAAAATTTAATGAAGTATATTGGTGCACTTCACCAGTGATATTCTTCAAACTTTAATTTTGTTTAACCCCACTAGTCTTGACGAAGTTTGTTTGCAAGACACTTACCTCGAAAATAAAGGAAAGAATGTTTAAGACGATCCCACAAAGAATCCCTCTAAGTTCCCACATAATAAATTTAAAGGAAATTTTAAAAAAAGGGACAAAAGGATTGCCACTACAAAGAAGGGAGAAGGAAATCCATCTTTCACTCATTGCAAGAAATATGGACACGATGATGAGCATTGTTTGAAACTACATCAAGAGAAGAAACCAAAGCAGTTTGGTGGAAAGGGGAAGACAAAGACCATTGCTATAGTACAACAATATTTTAGCTCTGATTTAGGAGCTGAGGAAAATATCACAATGGTTGGAGTACAAGGTAAAGATTCCCTTCATGCTAGTTCAAGTTCCACTAATCAATATCATGATGATGAAAGAAAGAGAAATAAATTATTTCACATAAGGGTTGTATCTAAGCATTCTAAGATTGATACTTTGTTTGATATGGGTTCCCAAGTTAACTTAATATATGAGACACTTGTCAAAAAAATGGGTCGTGAAACAAAACCACATCCAAAGCCTTATTCTCTTGGTTGGGTATGCGATAAAGAAAAACTTAATGTCACCAATCAATGTAGGGTTAGATTTTCTATTGCTTCAATATTGGTTGATGAAGTTTATTTGGATGTTGTTTCACTTGATATATGTGGCATAGTTTTGGGGAGTCCATATCTTTATGATAGAAAAATGGTATGATTTTGTCATGAGAACAAATTTCACCTTACTAAAGGAGGATTGGAATATATTTTTAGAGCCCACAACATGAAGGTTAATACAACACTTGTTAGTGCAGGACAAATGAAAAGACTCATAAACACTAATAAGCGATATGTACTAATGGTTGTAAGAGAAAAGGATGTTGGAATATTCGATGCCTTCCAAGGATGTGATAATTCCCATAAGAAATAATTAATTGATATTGTTTCTAATTATGATGAGGTATTTCATGAACAAGATCGATTACCTCCTAAGAGGGAAATCCAACATGAAATACATCTTCAACATGATTCTCCCCTTCCAATGTGGGCATGTAAAAAATGTAAATTGTAGAGATGACATAAATCAAGAAATAGGTACAGAACTTGTTGGACCTAAGGGTCATCAGACCAAGTTCATCTCCTTGTGGTTCTTTGATTATGATGGTTCCAAAAAAGGATGTCACATGGTGAATGTGCGTCGATTATCGAGCCTTAAACAAAATCACGGTGAAAAATCAATACCCTCTTTCTCATACAGATGATTTAATTGATCAATTAAATAATGTTGTTTATTTCACTAAGTTGGATTTTCACAGTGGTTACCATCAGATCAGGATTGCAGAACAAGATGCATGGAAAACTTCCTTTAAAACCAAACAATGTCTATTTGAGTGGTTAGTTATGCCTTTTGGGCTTTGTAATTCCCCAACAACCTTCATGTGTGTAATGAATGATGTATTCAGACCATTATTAGATGACTTTGTATTTGTGTATTTAGATGAAATTCTTATATTTAGTGGGACTTGGGATGAACATGTATAGAATGTAAAGCAAGTATTGGATACTTTGCGAAGGCAAAAGTTGTATGTAAAATTGTCCAAATGTGAGTTTGAAAATACTGCACTAGTGTACTTAGGTCATATTGTAGGAGGAGTAAAATTGAAAATCGATCCTTCCAAAATTGATGTAATTATAAATTGTCATGAGCCCAAAAATGTAACTGAAGTATGAAGCTTCTTGGGTGCACTTCAGTACTAGAGGAGATTCATCACAAACTTCTCATTTATTGTAGCTCCTTTCCATGCCTTGATCAGTCTGAAGAAAACTTTTTAGTGGGGAGGAAAGAAACAAAAGGCCTTCTACACTTTGAGGGAAAAGATCAGTATAGCACCAATATTGGCATTGTCGAATCTTCAACAACCATTTGAGATCGAGACAAATGCCAGCCATTATGCCATGGGTGCAGTATTGATGCAGTATCGTAAGCCTATCTATTACCACTCTGAAAATTTTAAACAAGTTGTTTTTAACTATCCTACATATGATTAAGATTTGTATGCATTAGTTCAAAGTGTGAAAAAATGGAAGCATTACTTGTTAGGGAAGGAGACAATCATACATACAGATCACTAGCCCTTATAGTGTCTTGAAGCACAAACCAAGCTACAACAATCTCAACATTACAGGTGGATGAGTTTTCTTCAATAGTTCCATTTGGTAATCAATTATGAAAAGGGTACAAGTAACAAAGTAGCTGATATGCTTTCTATACCTCCTATTGATGCTTCTATTGTTCAAAAGAATGCTTCTTTATCTCATGATAGCTATGTTGAACAATATGTTGTTGATGAATATTTTAAGGATGTATTTGAGAATCTAACCCATGGTGCACATGTGTAGAACTATTGTTTGCAGGAGAAATTACTCTACCATCTTGGAAAGCTATGTATTCCTAAAAGTGAACGAGTCCATGTAATACGATAAGCTCACACTTCTCTTCTGTCTGGGCATTTTGGGGTAGGAAAAAACATGGCTCATATGAAAAGGTTTTGTTACTGGCCTTAGATGAAAGAAATTGTAACCAAGTATGTAAAGGGGTGTGTGATGTGCTCTACTTGTAATCCCACTAATAGAAAATTGGGGTCGTACTCACAATTTCATGTAACATCTCATCCATGGGAAATTATTTCCATGGAATTTGTAGGGGGTTTACCAATGTCGAAAAGGGGACATGACTACTTGTACGTAGTAGTGGATAGGTTTAGAAAGATGTGTATCTTGATTCCATGTAACAAGTAGGTCACTACTGAGTAGAATGTTAATCTCTTCTTTCAGTATGTTTGGGTCCACTTTGGGTTTCCCATGTCCATTATCTCGGATCGAGATACTCGATTCCTTGAGGATTTTTGGACAAGTTTGCGGAGAATGATGGACACCAAGTTGAAGAGAAGTAAAACTTTTCATCCACAGACTGACGGTCAGACATAGGTTGCTATCCAAACAATGGTACATTTTCTTCTAGGCTACTGCAATAAACATCCCAAGTTGTGGGATGACCAGATACCCTATATTCAACATGATTACAATCGAGCCTTACATTCCTCTACTCAGCATTTTCCATTTGAGACATGTTTTGGATTCTTTCCTACGGTCCCTTTGGACTTGATTTATGGGAAAGATGTCGATTCAAATGAAGAAAGAAATGAAGATAGGGCCCATAAGTTCATTCAATAGATCCAACAAGTGCACCAAGCAGTCAAGTAATAGTTGGAGAAAATTCAAACACAATATAAGGCTCGATATGACAATAATAGAGTTGATCATCGATTTTAGGTTGGAGACCAAGTATGGCTTCACATAAACAAGGATCGATTGAAGGGTGAAGGTAATAAAATCAATCCCATCTGATATGAACCCTTCACTATTTTAGAGAAAAGAGACACCAATGATTTTTGTCTAGATATTCCACCTTATATGCATATTTACTCAGCTGTAAACATGGAAAAATTGAAACTTTTTGAGCCTCCCATGGTCATGGATCAAGGTGAGGAAGTTTCACTTCCCTCAGTTGATGAGTTTCATCCTGAGTAATTGGACGAGTTAAAGGAATATATCATCTTGGATAGAAGGACGAGGACTTCACGCATAGGTGATGTTGATTATCTTCGAGTGGGCTTAAAGGGCACACATCCAAGTAAGGCAAAGTGGATGGAGAAAGACAAAGTGAGGGAACTCTTCCCTCACTTACCTATTGATTTATAAAGGAATTTAATAGTCCAAAAAATTTTAGTGGGAAGGCATGATCCAAAAGGATCCAGAGAGGCCTAGGGATAACTCAGAATTCTCAGAAGTTCCCCAAGAAGATCATAATGGCCTCAACAGGTGGAGAAAAGGAAAAAAATTCAAATTCCTCAAAACTCAACAAAATTAGCATCATCACGAAGAGCGTGTCACAAGATTTCCAATGACGTAAATGGTTCATCAAACGGAATTATGGATCGACAGATATTCATGATCAAAGTTTTGGTCAACCTAGCCCAGTCTACAGGGATGAGTCAGCATCCATAATACTGACGTGAGCATCAATACGAATGATGTCAACATCCATACACAGTATGTGTCATATTCATATATCGAAACGTGTCATGATGATGTCAGCATGATGACGTGGAAGCACCACAAGTTGCCACGTGTCACCCATTTTTGGCATTTTCCGATTGGTATGTGAACCAATGGAAAAATTCCACGTGATAGTCCATACAACCACGTGGTAGGCCACACAGGATGTGGTAGACATGTGGCATCCGTATAACCACCTGACAGGTGACATGGCGAGTTGACCAGGCAAGAGGTGATGTGGCAGTGACTGTGTAAGAAGGTGACGTGGGAAAATGAATGGCTACCACATGGCCTAGTCATGGAATACCACATGGAAGTGATAAAATTCCCAATGAGGGCCCATGACCGAAAAGGAAAATAAAAAAAGGGATCCACCAAATCTGGCGGAGGTTCCTCCAAATATGGCAGTGTTCCACCGAAACTAGCGCCAAAAATTGTTGTTAATCCACCATACTTGGTGGCATATCCCGCCATATCTGCCAACAGTAACAACAATCCAAAAAATATATCAATGACCTACCAAAGGTAGCACCAACGTTCAAACTTGGAAATAGTTATAACAAGCATTCCAAGAAAAGGGAGGTGCTCGGGTTTGACCCTAGGACCTCCCAAAACATAAAACTTAATAAGTCATATGCCAACCGTTAGGCCATTGGCCTTCGTTGGTAAAATCTACTTGAGTTTTTATTTGAAATGTGTTTTTTCCAATAGATTGGATGGGGGCTCTCGACAGTACAGCTAGGCACATTTTACGATGTAGATTTCAGAGAATTAATTGCAGGTTGCAAGCACAGAAACTGAGATGAGATTTCTCATGGGTTTGGGAGTGTCAGAGTCAAATTGAGGTGTGGAGAAAACCATTTTTGGGTAATTCGATGCCACAAATTCAATGGTGTTGTATGTTTTTTGATATGAGAAAAACTTTTGTATCTTAATTCCAAAATGATGTATACTTATGTATTTTTCCAAATTCTTTTGCTGAGTTAATAAAAATTCCTATCCATTTGAGAGAGGGACCCGGAGATGTAGTCCGTCAAGGCCGAACTCTGTTATCAAGTTTTTTGTGTTCAAATTTGATGCTTGTCTCTTTATTATTGAGTTTTTCCTTCTTTATGGTGCACTTCAATTTATTCTCATTTAATGCAATTCTTTAATAAGTCACATCGAGTTTTTCCTTCTTATGGTGCACTTCTAATTTATTCTCATTTAATGCAATTCCTTTAATAAGTCACATCGATGAACATATCCTGGAACAATACCAAAAAAACAAAACAAAACAAAAAAAAAACAAAACAAAACAAACAAAAACAAAACAAAACAAAAAAAAAACAAAACAAAAACAAACAAAACCCAACCATGAATTCTTTCTACCTAATATTTGTCTTTGGTGTCTTTTGCAGTTGTAGATATCAATATTCCTTATGGATTACATCCCTTCAATATTCAAGACTTTCTTACCTTCAATTTCCTCAACCTTCACTCAGCCAAAGAAGTTGGCAGTATCATGCATATGTATATTTTCATGGAAACAATTACAAAAATGCACAAAGTGATCTCATAATTGTTTACAACCACAATTCAATCACTCCCATTAATCCAACTATTACTGGAATGAACCCATCATTATTTACACATGTATTATCAACCAATAATTTCTTTCTTTTATTCATCAATATTTCTATCATTGTGTTCCCTTGACAAATCTTTTCCATAATCTATCATTATATAACTACTCTCACCTGCAACTTTCTTATTGCATTATCTAACAACTCCTAAAGTGTTTTCAACTTCATGAGTTAGCAATACTCACATCATTTCAATTGTTATCATAATTAATTCTATTTTATATAATATATACATTCATTCACCAAAATGCATTCAATAATTCTTGTAATACCACTTGTAACAATTTTAATAGCTCCAAAAAATGATCTTTTACTTGTAAAAAGCAATAATCCAATCACCTTCAACTAGTATTCATATTGAATATAATTCATCTATCCATAATTATGCAATTTCAGCACCAAATGTTTTTCATAATGCAACAATTAATTGCTAAATAAAATAACAATCGATGTGCCAATACCCATGGCCACAACTACACAATGCATCCATGCATTGACAATATAATACCACATAACTATGGCATGCATTCACCAAGGTGAGTTGGAAGGTCTAGCCAACGCCTCAACACATCATCCACAAACTTCCTACTTCTTTCCTGACTATTTGGATACCTTCCTTTTCAACCCAAACACAACACTAAGAATATAATTCTTAAGTTCTCTTCAGTGTCGGCAAAGAAGTTGCATTCCAAACATCAACTATATAGTATATACCATTGAGCATTGACATAGGGATATATCCCTTCCATATCCAACCATATTATGGTCTCACACATGACTAGCTCTATGAATATTCATTGTTATAGAAGGAGTATGTCTCCTGAATTAACTCAGTTATGATCCCATAACCAATCATAACATCATATACAATTGACAATCTATCTAAATGAATTCTAGCATCAATAATAGCTACATACTCTAGGCCTTTGGCCATTACACATCAATTTAAATATTGAAAAATTAACTGAGGGAATTATTACCTCCATTCCCTTCAACATTTATGCAACAAATGCATACCTGGATGGTTGTTATCAACTTACTTGATGCTACCTGATCAATTGGTATTTTTAGAAGCTCACAGACTTCCCCCTTCATCATTTTGATCACCATTCCTACCACCCTCATGGGTATTCACATACATG
>SNQJ01S0018968.1:71536-81944 GCA_010110895.2 Picea sitchensis
TGTGTATTGTGAAGATTATGCTGGATATTTTACTGTTATTCTGTTATTTCTAGCATTCCGTTTTTGTTCTGCATATTTTATATATCTGGTATCTTGCATTGATGCACTTGTTCATGGTACAGGTTGAGGTACATGTTAGTGCATGGTTGATGCACTTTTTTATGGCACAGGTTGATTACAGGTTTTTTGGTACAGGTTGGTTCATGGTTGAATCACTTGTTTATGGTACAGTTTGAGGTACATGTTGATGCATGGCTTAGGTTATTGGTACAGGTTATGTGGTGCAGGTTTATTGGTACATGTGTACAACAATATATATCACAGTGATAGTGTGACAGTTGCTCCATCATTCTACTTATACATCAGAGAGGTTGGACGAGGAAAGGACAGGTGGTTGTAGCCACCTTTCGGTTGTAGCTGAAGAACATAGGGGGTTGTATCCTCCTTCTGGTTGTAGCTAGAGAATTGGGGAGTTTGAGCTTCCCTCAGATTGTAGCCTGATAAACTAGGGGGTTGGAGCCTCCTTCCAGTTGTAGATGGAAAACAAAGGAAGTTGGTGCTTCCAATGAATGTAATTCTTCAAGAAATATAAGAAAAAACATTCTTTGGTTTTATCCCTCTTTGGGTTTCCACGTAAAACACTGGTGTACTGTGTATGTGTATGATTGTTCATTTTTTCATTGCTTATTTACTCTACAGTTATTGGATGATAATGATACATTGATATAAAACTTGGATTATATGGTTAAAAAGGATTCAATTTCTCTATTACTGATTCACCCCCCCTCTCAGTAATCCAACATATATTTCACCTTGACATCATACTTAATTAGGCTTTGGAGGTAGTGGGATTTTAAAATTACTGGTAGAAATAACTAAGGAATCAACAAATGTATTAGCCTCTCTAGGAACAAAAGGTATGTTTAAGGCTAAGAACAAATTATCAATAAGGTCCCATACATCATTCCTATAAGCTCTCAGTCTTGGATTCTTTTCCTGGTAGATATTTCTGACTTGATGCACAATCATCTCTACATCTCCAAAAATAGATAATTCTTCAATTTTCATGTCCTTTGCAGCTCTAAGCCCTAAAACTAAGGCTTCATATTCTACAATGTTGTTTTTGGTTTCAAATTCCAATTTGAAGGACAAGGTTATGACCTCATGAGAAGGAGAAATGAACACAACTCTAGCACCAACACTATCCTTGGAAGATGCACCATCAAAATACATTTTCCATGTTTGAACACCTTGTCTAGATGTCTCACATGTTGTTGGTTACTAATTTTTCTTACTTCCAATGGTGACCAAGGAAAATCAGTAAGATGCAAAATGCTAGATCCTAAATCAGTATCAACAACATAGATGGGATGGTTTGTTGGATTTCCTTCATCACTAATGATATATGCAAGTTGTGCTTCTATATACAACCTTCTATGTTCACCCACAAATACTGGTATGATAGCATAAAAAAGATCCATTTGCAATGTTCCTCCTAACCTCTTGATCCATGATCTAGACAACAACATCCCAAATTTGGGAGGAACATCTACAACTACAATATCCATGACTATGCTCTTCATAGGTAGTTCAAAAGAGTGGCAACTAAATATTTAATAACTCCAAGACATTTTACTTTTCTTGAGTCAAAGGAATACAAATCACGATACGCTTTTGTGATTCCCAGAGCCAATTCATCCATGACAACCTTAGGCATTAAGTTGTGGGATGCACTTGAGTCCATAAGACAATTGTAAAAGATTTTATCATGTATATTCAAAGAATTTTAAAAGGGAGGAGAGGAGTCATCTCTTCTTTCTACCAGTGGTCCCAATATAACTGCAGGTTTCTCATCCTACAAGTTAACTGAGTCTGTTGAATGGAAAAAAGATTCAGGCTGCAACATTTTTGAAATAGATTTTTTGAAATCTTCATTTTTCATCAACTCTCGATTTCATTCTCAAAGTTAAAATAGGATTGGGATTTCAGAATTTCCTTTGTCTCTTGAATAGGAGATTTAATGATGGGTTGATTGTTTTGTTCTTCTTTTCCTTTATTTGGTGCAGCCACTATCTTGGGAGGGGTATCTGATTTTTTGGGTTGATCAGATGTACTTGGTTTTCCCTCCTTTTGTTTTAACCTCAAATTATATTTATTTTGAGTTTCATTCACTTTTTATCCTTTACTTAACTCATTCAATTGATTGCTCATTAAATAATATGCATAAGAAATTTGGGTTAAATGAGGGGAATAAACTGTGTCCCCTAAAAAATGAATTTCTTGATCTGCTTCTTCATTATTTCCTTCTTCATCATCAACCAAATTTTTCTGTAGAGGAGTTTGAACCTTATGATCCTCTCTATTTCTCTGATCTCTCTGTAGAATTTGAGGTGTATTGTTTTTTCTTTTGAAATTACTTATGTTTCCAAAATCTTGAGGGTTTCTATTTGTTTGTCTCCCTTCAAGTTTTAATTTTTCCATTTCTATAGAAAGTGACTTAACCAACTTAGTCAATTCATCAACTTGGGACTTAATTCTTGAAGCATATGAAGATGAGGCTTCTGCTTTTTATTTTCTTCTATCTCTATCAGATTTGACCCTCAACTTATCTATTTTCCAATATGTTTGATTCAACTTCTAGAGTAGCATATTTCATATGGGCCAATGTTATATACCTTATTTCTCTCAACAAAAGAAAAAATTATGGGTCAAAAGCACTTGCATAGGTTATTTTAGCAGAAGTTTCAGTAGGATTAATCTCAGTAGGAATTTTGTTTTACATTTTGTTAAATCTTTTTGAAAAATGTGACATTGATTCACTATGTTTCCTTTTAAGAGACCCAATTTTTTTAATGTAATATAAGAAGTCTTTTTTGTCACCCCAATGTATTAAAAGTGAATCATCTAGGGATTCAATTCCAGATATTGATCCAAGAGCTAAAATTCTAAACCACTTTCTATCTTCTCCATCTAGACTTTGCACAAAAACCCTCATCCAGAAATCTTCATTTTCAATATTCAAATTATCTACATGACTCTAAAATGTAGCAAGGTGTTCTTCTGCAATGATATCTTCGTATCCTATGAATTTATGCATGTATTTAAGGTAATATCCTATTGGAAGAGCATTCATGGGCCGAGGAAGCACTAATGGTGCATACTTAGCAGCCACAATGGAATCCATTCTATTATGAGGAGGATTAATCCCTACCATTTGATTTAGAAAAGGAGGACTCTGACCTTTAGGAGAAGTATAAGGTGACTTAAAAAATAGATATGCAATCTGTGTAATAGGTAGTTTTGAAAAAGGAGGAGTACAAGGTGGAGAAACTTCAGATTTAACAGAAGGTGGCTAGGACGTGAATGAAGCTAAGGGGATATCAATAGAAACTGAGGTTCATTCTTCTTTAGTTACATACAATTTAAAATAATGGGGAGAAAAAGAACCTAGAAGAGGGATATATTCCAAACTTTCAAGTCTAAACCACTTTACAATTTCATGGGATGCAAGAAAATCACAACTTTTCAAGTTTTCTTTTTTCATCTCAGGAGAAAATGTTGAGTATTCTGCAGGAAAATCTCCTAGTTTTGACTTTACAGGAGTTTCAACAATAGGTAAATGAGAAACATGAGAAATAACAAATGGTGTATGGAAATAAGAGATAGGTAGGTCCTCAGAAGTACCTGAAAAATTTAGAAGAGGAGGCTCCTTGCAAATTTTTTCCCTTCTTTATGATTTTTTTTGGATTAGGTTCAGGTGCAGCCAGAGGTGACTGTGGGTTATAACTCATGTACCTACTCTTGGGAGCCACAACTAAACTTTGGAGTTACCAGGTGCACTATGTAGTCTTTCTATTTATTGATTTTTGTACACCAACAAAATCAATAGTGTCTTGTCATACAATGTAGGGAAATATATTTAATATGTTCCTTGACAATGATGCCAAAAATGTTAGCACTATAAGTCACACCTAGACTATTGTAGATGTTAGCCTAGTACCCATCACAATGTAAATAATATTTGTTTTAAAAGTGTAGAAAATGGATGTGAAACTCAGTTTTTAATGTCAATCACAAAACCCTCAATGAAATAGACATCAACAAACAAGGATTTGAATGGATTCAAATCAATGGTTAAATATATAAATGAAAGATAGAAAAATTTAACAAGGAAAGTGAAATATGTGTATGAGTTTACATAAGGTATTTCTGGAACACATATGAAAGAAAACTCATTTGAATAAGAACTTCTTAATCCAAAGTGGAAAGAACTCCGATCAATTTGCATACAATACCACAATAAATAATTTACTGCAATAAAGAAACAAACAACATGATGAATCCTTCACCAGAGACTAATATAAAAGTGAGACAGAAAATAGATGACAGTAGGATAAAGAATGATTTTCACCAATAAAATTTTCTGGAATTTGATCCATACATCAGGAAAAATATGTTATAATAAAATACTTATGGTAAGAGTCTTCTCCTCAACCATTCTAACCTCTTCTCCTATTAAAATGAATCTTAAATAACAAAAAACATCAAAGAACCCTTTACAATCGACCCCTTAAATTCCTCATATGATTCCATGCCTAAGGAAAGTTTGGCAACAGGTGTAAAACAAGAGAGTAACAAAATGTTATTTTGAAGGAAAATGTTGGAAACATATAGAACAAGTCCTCAACAACTGATGATGTGTCTTTTATGCATGCAACTCCTTGAGGCAGGTGGTATTCGGATGTGCAAATGAACCTCTAAATTCTAGTATGAACTCTCCTTGACACCTTGAAATCTCCCTTGCCTCCAAAATATTCAAAACTTTGAGTTCGTAGTGCAGCACTGCAAACTATTCTAAAACACCCAGTATGCAACGCCAATGAGTCTAGGCACTGCAAACTTTCCCGTAGCATCCTATTTTCTTTGAAAAAATATTTAGATCTTTAAAACTAATTCCAGAGGTAGTATAAATATTCTAGATATGCTACAAACTTATTACCACCTGATATATCCTTGGAGAAAACATAAAAAAATGCTAAGTTAGCTCAAACTTCAAAATCATCACTTAATGTTGTAACTGCATGCAAAACAGTAAACGTTGACAAACAATGATGTTGTTGTAGAAGATCATCTTGTATTTATATTTTTGTTCTAGTACTCCTTCTGGTAGCCACCTTAGCCAGCATATCTAATTTCCTCTTTGCCACGTTTTCTCTGAAAGGTTGTAACTCTGCTTCTAATTTTCTGATTTCAACTTGGCAGGCTCTATTCTGCCTATATACATTCCCTTTGAACCTTGATTTATCAATTTTTTCCTCATACAGATCCACCATCTCCTTTAACTTTATTATGGAATCCAAATCTTCCTTTTTCAACTTGTCAATTTTAGGTTTTGCATCCTTAAGCTACCTCCTGAGTATTTTGAAGGTAGGGTTACTTTCATGATGAGGAGTGCTAATATCAATAACCTCTATAGGATTCTTAGAAGCATGATATTTTTATTTTTGTTGAGTTGGAGTCTCTTCTATACCATCCTTAATGGGAACATGTTGTTTGGCTACCAATCTAGTAAAAGGTCTTCTAGTTTTTACTTTTTCTACAACAATTGGTGGGGAAAATACAAGCTTTTTTCCTTTTAAGCTTCTTAATTTGCTTGAAGGAATCTCCATGGGAGTAGGTTCTGCCACAGGTGAAACTTATCTGTTAGGAGTTTGTGAAGGACCACCTTCTTCTACTTCATCAGTATCCTGGAAAGATTTATTACTCCTAGTTGCCCATTTCTTCTTACTTGAATCTGAATGAACAATCGTCTCAACAGGGTTAGGAGTTTGTCTTTTGGACTGTGGTGTAGGAGCAACATCTAACTAAAAATGTGATGTAGTTAGGAAAGTTTTCCAGTCAGTGTTGGTCTTCTTTAACTCTTCCATTACTAACATCTTAATTAGACAAGGGTGAAAAACACTGGTTTCTACCTGCTTGTACTTGGCATGGACTCTATTTGACATCTTGCCAATACTCCTAAAAAGGTAGAATATAAGGTTCATGGATTATTTCCTAGTGAAGTGTAATAGTAATTTGATGTGGTATTGGTATAAAATATTGAAACTTATTTCACATGGGAAGTACCTTTGGATGACCCTAAGCATCTTGTCAAAACATTCCAACATGTGATTTATGGGCACTCCTTTAGATAGGTTGTCTCCTTGATATTCAGGTTTAAATAATTCTTTGGAGAAAGAAGATTTTAATGGCATGGATTTAAAAAACTTCTCACCATAGTCAGGTATCTTTGTAACTATAGAGATATAACTCTCAAAACTTCAAATTCTAGCATCCCCACCTTAGTCTTTGTCCCGTTAAAATTAAGTTCAAAATTCTTGGCCACTTCAGGATGTCCTCTCTACATTTTTTGAAAAAAATTGAGACAAACCACCCTTTAGAAAGATTTCTTGAACAATGGTTCAGATTTGATGAGTTGCATGTCATATGGTTCAGTTCTCACAATCTCTCCCCCCTTGTGATTCTTCCTTCCTCGTTGACTGTCCATAATTATTTCCTTGAAAAACACCTCCGTAGCCTCTTATGATAGTTGTTATGTGAAATATAGAGTAAAACAGGGATTTTAGGGTTTGATAACAAAGATGATATACCTAGAGTTCTCCTATATGAAAAATTATACACAACAATGGTATGAAGTGGAGAAAATTGAAAGTAGGAATGATAAGAGGGACAACAATTTATTCTTGATTAAAAATGAAGATAGGAAAAAAGATTCAACTCTGTGTAAAAAGAGGGTTTGCAGCACCAACACCAGTTCACAACGCCAATCTATAGCATAATTGAACTAGATTTTATGAAGGACTGAAAATATTTTTCATGTCTAAGAGGGAAGCTATAAAGACTAGATAAAACCTTGTCCTTTAAAAATTGACAAGGGTTTGGTCAATCAAAATACAGAGGGTTTGCAGTGCCAGTCTGTAGTGCGCAATTTGTGGTGCAGGGTTAAACTAGACAGTTCACAGTGCAAAATTATCGGTGGAAAATATAACTTGTTTGCAAAAGGGAACTGTAGGATGACCCTGATATAATAATCATGACCAATGAGCAGGGTTTAGAGCACCATAATAGTGGGTTTGAGAGTTAGAAGCGCATGAACATTGATTAGTTTGCACCACCAACAATACATAACATCTTTACGTCCTTAATCAACCTTTTAAGTAGCATAGAAATCGTCAAGGGGTACCTGATATGTCTGAATGTAGGCTATTTCTTTGTGAACTTGAGATGGAATTATACGGAGGCATCCAATCTTTAACAATCTTCTATAGCCAATTTGCAGTGCTAGTCTGCACACCAATTTTCAAATTCTAGTAGCGCGCTTCAAGGAAACTGTTAGAGTTTGTTCTTTGAAATAATCTTTGAAAGTCATACTGAATGAAAGAATTGAAGACAATGAAATATCCCTTGACACATTTCCAAGGTGCAATGATGATATATTATTGCAATGAGGTATTGCTTAGTACGCTATGAACTTTTAGGTAAGTTGGCAACAATAAATCTGACCTGTAACTTGACCTTTAAACTGTTGGAAAATGACATAATGGAATTTTTTGTATACATTTGAGATAAGAAATATCATGATGATGATGTTTTAGACCAAGAGTGTGACCCATGTGGACCCTTATTCCCCTCATCATGATAAATACTACCATGACACTAAGGCTCTAAACCAAGACTAAAACAAGACTATGCTTATGAAAAAATAAAAATTTGAGTTATGACATGAGATATAACCCAAATCCTAAGATTTAAAGACTTTTTCACTCAAAACAAGATAAATCCAAATTGTTTTGACCCCTACACATCCTATGTGCTAACAAATACATCATCAATGCACATAAAGACAAGCAAAGATCTCACTGCTAAGCTCAAATCAAGTGAAGAAGTTGATTAGTTCTAGTGAGAAACATGTTTTACCTTTCTTAAGATAAAATTAGTCTGATGATGAGTCAATGAGAGTGAAGGAATCCTTGGAAGGATGTACTAAAGAGAAAAAACAATAGTTGGAGGAGTTTCTACAAAAATATAGAGGATATCATTGAAGGTTAAAGGCATTAATAATCTACTCCTACAAAATTGCATGAACACCTTTTTGTGAAATATTGCAACTCAGAACCTTTATAGGAAGACAAGTGGTACCGATGCTTTTCATCTATATATTCCACCTTATATGCAGATCTACTCAGTTGTAAATGTAGAAAAATTAAAACTTTTGTATCCTCCCATGATCATGGATCAGGATGAGGAAGTTTCAATACCTCCAGTTGATGAGTTTTCTCTTGAGTACTTGGATGAGTTGAAGGAATATAGCATCCTAGACAAAAGGATGAGGAATTCACATAGGGGTGATGTTGATTATCTTTGATTGGGATTAAATGAAACACATCCAAGAAAGGAAAGTTGGATTGAGAAGGACAAGGTGAGGGAACTCTTCCCTCACTTATCTGTTGATTGATGAAATATTTTGGTGGTCCAAAAAGATATTAATGGGAAGGTGTGCAAAAAGGACCTAGAGAAGGCTAAGGATAACTCATAATTCACAGAAGCGACTCAGGAAGCTCAGAATGGCCTCAGAAAATAGAGAAAGGGAAAAAATTCAAAGTCTTCACAGCTCAATTAAATTGGCATCATTGTGAAGAGCATGTCACACGATTTCCAATGAAGTAAACGACTCGTCAAATGGAGTTACGAATCAAAATATATTTGCGGTAAAAGTTTTGGTCAACCTAACCCAGTCAGCAGGGATGAGTCAACATCCATATTGATGACATTAGCATCAATAAGGATGAAATCATTGTCCATACAATGTACATGGCACACATAGAGGGTGACACATGTCATGATGATGTTAACATGATGACCTAGAGGCACTAGAGGCTGCCAAATGTCACTCATTTTTGGACTTTTCTAACAAATCTGTGGACCAATGGGAAGGTGCCAGGTGTCAGTTCGTACAACCATGTGGAAGATCATACAACCATTTGACAGGTGACGTGGCAGGATCATGTGGTAGGCTGACATGGCATAGATGATGTGGATGTCCGTGCAATGTGGTGACGTGAGAAAATGAAAGGCCACCACGTGGTCCAGTCATGGGTTGCCACATGCCAGTGGGAAAATTCCCAAGGATGCTTAGCAACCGAAAGTTAAAATGGGAAAGGGGTTGGTTGGTGCCAACCCCTAGTCCACTAAATTGATAATATAATCCACCTCCAGATCTAGTGGGATCTGCCAAAGAGAAACCATACTCCAAAGTTAGCAGTGAGCCCAAAAAAAACAACAAACAACACACACACACACATATATATACATGCCCTGTATTAAAATGGAGGTCCGTGGGCTTGACCCCAAAACCTCCTCTAAGCAAAACACTTTATATATATTTGCCAACCAACAGTCCAAACGACCTCATTGGTATATCCACCCTCCAAATTTATTTAAGATCTGAGCTTTTCCAGAGCTCAGGGGTCAGACCTGGGGCGCGACCATATGGATGGGGCATAGAAAATGAGAAATTCCCCATTAATTTATTGCAGGGAAAGGCATGGAAACCAAGAAAATTTTTCTCAAGGGCCTAAAAGTGCCAGACTCAGAGCAAGGCATGGAGACATTCATTTTTAGGTAATTTGACATCACGAATTCAGTGGCGTTGTTTGCTTTTTGATCTGAGCAAAGCTTCTTCAACTTAACTCCAGAATGAGGTATAATTATGTATTTTGCCAAATTATTTTTCTAAGTTAATAAAAAGGCCTACCCATTTGAGATAAAGACCAGAAGATGTAGTCCACCAAGGAAAAACTCCGTTATCAAGTTTTTTTTGTGATCAGATCTGATGCATATGTCTCTTAATTATTTAGTTATTCCTTCTTTATGGTGAACTTCATTTTATGCTCATTTAATACAGTTCTTTAATAAGCCACTTCGATGAAAAGATCATGGATCAGTGCATGAGGCATAAAATGAAGTTAAAATGCATATGAATTAGTAGGCATGCTGACGGTGAATTCTTGGTGCATATGGATGTGTAATTGTACATATGCACATGCTTGGATATGCATATAACATGCTTGTAAACCTAGAATAGTCTATTATTATGAAATAATGATTTTATGGAAATTGAGTATGACTAATGATGGATTATGTATTCGAGAAAAATGATATAGCATGGTTAAAGAGGTGGATGTTGCTATCGTTTCTTATGACTCCATGTATGTGAATACCCATGAGGGTGGTAGGAATGGTGATCAAAATGATGAAGGGGGAAGTCTGTGAGCTTCTAAAAATACCAATTGATCAGGTAGCATCAAGTAAGTTGATAACAACCATCCAGGTATGCATTTGTTGCATA
>SNQJ01S0018969.1:53873-71524 GCA_010110895.2 Picea sitchensis
AGAAGTGGAAAGGGTAGTTGTAAAATTATGATAGAGTTCTTCAATGTTGTCCTTATAAGTTAGGAGGTTTAATTTACTATTTAACTCCTTTAAGAAAATGTCAACTTTACTTTTGTCAAAGTGCAAATTCCTTTGATTATCAGAGTTCTCTTGAATGGTGCTCCTATGCAAGGAAAATTTTAGAGTTAGGGTTAAAGGTTTATGATCAGAGTCAGGCTCATGGTCATTTAAAAGGTCAAAATTTGTTATTTGGTTGGAAACATGGATATCAGAAGCTCTCATATATTTTTAATATACAATATTGTTTGTTGTTTTTTCCATTATAATATTATTAATAGGAGGCAATTGAGAAGTCTAAACCTAACTTGAGCAACCCTCTAGTCCTTAACCTTCATCTCTGAATGTCGTTTCAGGTAAGGGGATCCAAAGTGGGAAACTATAATTTGATGACTTGTTTGCAACCATATTTCCAAATCAAGCGAAATTTAAATTATAAGTTAGAAACTATAATTTGATAACTACCCAAATCTCTCATCACTAAAGAATCAACTCCACTGTATACAAAATCAACTCTACTTCACATAGTACAATGTTGTTTATAAATAAAATGAAATAAAACATTTTTAATTTTAGCACAGTATCATAAAACATAAATTAACCTTTTACCAGATCATAAAAATTGAAATTATAAGCTCACCATAAAAAATAAATTATCCTTTCACCATCATAAACAATATATATATATATATATATATATAATGAAAGTTTGAATAGTTACACTACCAAATGAATAGGTTCCACATCCATTTTAGGTTGATAAAAAAAAATAAGACATTTAACTCAAAAATTATGGACTCTAATCCATCGTTTTAAGATAGATCACTTCATACCTGCAAAAGAAAATACTTGTTGAATTCAAAATTTAAAAATTTACAATAAAATATGTCTACAAATTTAAAATAAAATGTACACAAGTACCATTTTAGATAAATAAAACAAGTTTTGATTAAAAAAAATTGACATACACACCAAAAGAGTTAAGTCTCATCCTCCAACATACTTATTTCCACCAAATATAATGTAAATATATTTTCCACCAAAAATAATGTAAACATCTATAACAATAAAAAAAAACAAATAACACATATTAGCATATATAATTTAACTAAATATTAAATAAAAAATAAAAAATAATAACATACCCAACCAGAGTTCCACAGAGTGAAGATCATTGTTCTCTTTTTATTACACTTTTTTGGCACTTTTTTTAAATCAAAATTTCATCACGAAGTTCCAAAATTTTCAAAATAGTTACTCTCCATATCAAGCATACATGATCTAAAAAATGTAAAATCTTATAAAAAATCTTACAAATTTTTAAAGAGAAAATTTATGTTCTTGGTAACCAATTTTTATGTTTAGAGTTAGATAATACCCTAAAAATAAATATAGTTTTGTATGAAGAACGTTCACAAATCTCCATATTAAGTCATTCTTCCAATAAAATACTTATCTCCTCGTGGATAAAGTCCCAGATCCTTCAGGTGAAGTTCTCATGCTAGGTGACCTTATTTACTCATCAGTAAAATACGTATCTCCTCTTCTATAGTGGAATAAATGTTCTCATATAATCAAATGCCCTCAACTTCCCTTTGAAATTAATGGACTCATAAATATCTATATTAAGCCATTGTTTCAAGAAATTACTTATATCTATGAAAGTTCAGAAATCTCCAATTTAAAAACCACTCTTCCGGAAAATACTTATCTCCTCTTTCTGTGGTGGAATAAATTTTCTCATATAATATTTCATGTACATGAAGAAAACACAAATATGCACATATATTAAGTCATTCTTCAAAAACCATTTAAATATTTCATCTTTGGGATGTATTCACATTACATATAATCAAATGTTCTTTGAAATATGTCCTCGTCATGATCTAAACATAAGTGAGACCATGCATGCACATAGCTTATTTGTAAATCTACTTGAATGTTGTTTTTGTGGTTAGTAACCAATTTAGTTAAGAGTTTGACAATACTATGGCAAGGAGGAATTCACTTCGTTGTATGCAACAAACGTAAATGTCCATACTACACTATTCTTGGACAAGAAGGCAAGGAATGCAATCAAAGAAAATTTAGAAACTTCCCCTTTTCTAATATGGGATAGATTCTGTTCTCCAATAATCAATGTTCAAATTCAAAATTAGGTCTTCATCACCATCTAAACATAAATAAGATTGAATGTACCATTTTAGACAATGATAAGCTTATATAGGGGTTCTATATATTTCAAAATAATTGAGCAAAGCATTCAAAAGTTATATAGACACTAGTTGAGTAACCCTATGAATAGGAAAGGTTAAACTAAAAATTTGAGAAAACAAAAATTTGAAAAAAGTAAAAAATATAAGTATATTCAACAAAAATAATCTTGAACACTTTTATATAAAAGGTCCAACATAAAATAAAATTAAAACCCACTAATGTGCAATGAACATACATTTAAGAATCATCATGAATAGACACATCCTTCCCAGGTATGGATGCATCCTCCTCAATCCCAATATCTTGTACTCTCTTCTCCACATTTTATTCAAGAACACTCTCAAGCACTATCTTCTCCACATTGCCCTATATCACACATTTCAAATTTAAAAATTTGAAAATTAAATTTAAATGATTTTAACACATTAAATATTAGTTTAAAATTTTGAAACATGTAATACCTATGATGTGTCAACCTAAATATCAATAAATTATACCCACCAAACCCTAAGATTTAATAAATTATATATTGTAAGAAATAATTCTTTTAAATTAATAATTTAAATGACATTGCAATTTTCAAATATAACTAAATTTGTTCTCAACATGCAATGATACTTGTGAACTCCCACCCTCTTAAAAATCTCCCAATGAGAATTGGGATAAGCCTACCCAAGTAGTAGGAGATGGAATAGGGATCTGTGAAAAACACAACTAAGAATTAAATATAGAATTCAATGTGTTCACATTTATACAAAAACATAAATTTCATCTTATTGATCTTATTAAAAAGATTGGAGATTGGAAAACCAAAGTTCTCATATGTGGATATTAGAAAAGACATACTTGATTCAACCCATCCAAATTTAAAATTGTGGTATCAACTCCCCTATTTACTGCAAATTTATTTAACATATGTCCAAACTGTAATCAATGATAATAACAACTCAATGTCAGATGGGGTAACACGTAGCAAAGGGAGGCCACGTATCCTGCCCCAGACCCAAGCCATTAATATGGAAGTTCGACACCCTTCACCTCATTCGTGAATGGAGGGAGGCCATTACTACCTACCGAGAAGGGGAGGACACATCCCTCGCGTGAGAAAAATGGCGGCCACAAGGTGTAATTGTAGTGGGGGGGTCGGTAAAATGGTCATGTCGGGCCTTGGATTTTCACTCCCTCTCGATCGAGGTTGGCTCCATTTCTCCCTTGTTTTCCATCACCTTGGCCTCTCTGAGAATGGAATCTACATGCAATCGGATCTCATTGAAATTTTCCAACGCATTATTAGCCTGCCTAGCTTTGCCATGCCAAGGGAAAGAGGTAAGACGAGGCATGGCCCATCTTGTTATAGTATTACTGCCCGACAGTAGAGATTACAGAGGATGGATCATGCCCTGTCCATTTCTCGGACTCAGTGATATGAGAAACCAAGAACACCGCCAATGGCATATGTTGAGGAGGATATTCCAGAGGAACCCATCTAGGTTCCTCCAGAATCCATCCTCTTCACAGTGTCTAATTATTAGCAGCCTCCCAACCATAATCTGTAAAGAACAAGTGCCACAACCACCATGGAAGAGGCCACCTATATAATTGACAAGGAATTCCCAGAGGAATTCCTCCATTTTGACTCTACGGCCTCAATTCAAAACACATACATCCAAGTCAGCACAGGGGTGGAGGAGGTCAAGGTGGTAGAGGCTATGGAAGAGTTATTGATGGAATTAGGAACAGAGGTGGAGGGCCACCTAGTCTTGGCGCCTCCACCACTCACGACTCTCCCTGATTTCTACCAGGATCCACCACCTTTCTTCCATCCGAAGCAGCTCAAGCTCATCTTTGAGATAAGGAACTAGATGGATGACCAGATATACTAGGACACACTCATGCACCAGTGGATTAACATGCTCTATGATGCCTTCTCAAATGCACCAGTAGATAAACATTACATGACCTATGCAAGGCCTTGTGTGCTCCAGCCCAAGGACAACCCCTTCAGTGATGCTCCGAACAACATGCCCCCAAGTGAAAATGTGTAATTTCTCTGCTATGGTCACCTCGTACACTCTCATCTCAACTCTTTGTACTGCGATTATGCAGTTTTACAGTTCTGTCATATTTTTTTAGTTGATCATCTTTCTTAGATGCAGAACACAGTTCAACAAGAACTTGAATCTGCCACCTGCTCTAGTTTCTGTTTGGCATGGAAGATGGCGAATTTCTATTTTGAATAATGAGATCATAGTCTACAACCTGTTATGGTTTCCACTAATATGGCGGAATAGGTGATAGACTATTACCATGTGGTATTTTTGTACTCTAAAAGATAAGTAATAGGAAACTCCCCCCCTTTTATTTACAAAACAAAATGACAATAACAACTCAATTATTTCTATAGATACAATGATATGTATCTATATCTAGAACTAAAAGTAAACTATCCTCAAATGCATAAAAAATTTACTAACTATAACACATACCAATCCGATGTTCGGTTCATCATTCTGAATGACCTCCTTCCAACCATTACTGCAAAATTTTGCATACTCCTTAATATCTTCTACTGACATGATATCTAACTCCTCATCTATTTTATAAACAAAAATGGCTCGATAAATGGCTTCCGCTCTCTAATGGTTTAAACCAACATCAACACCATAAAAAAGCGATTACAAATTTTCCCCAATTGCATTCCTAGCCTCTTTCCCAACCTCTGATGAATCTTGCAACTCTGAATGTGAGGTAAATTCCCCTGTTGGACGAGATACTAAAGGTTGTGGAGGCCTCTACAATGTCTCATTTCGATATGCCCCTTTCCGATCATATGTTCATCCTTTACCAGCCCCATAATAATTGAATGATAGGCTAGTATAATCAGGGTTCTTGTCTGTGAAAAAATATGCATAAAAGTATCTATAAAAATAATTTGGAACCTTTTCATTCCATGACAACTTCCCATATGCTGCCAAAAAAGTATTATAAATATGTCCTTCTATGTTGGGGTGCTTAAAATATTGCACCTTCAACATCTTTCGCTTTGTCCCATCTTTGAAATTGAACATAGAAATTGCATTTTCTTTTGAAACTTTAATTTTTACTACATCCCATTTATCAGGGCCCATCACCTCCGACTTTTGTCTCCTCATCAAATCAATAAAACCGTCAGTCGTTGGCCCCATCTTTGGATATGCATCCAAACGTTTTGCAATGAATGCAAAACAATATCCAAGATTTGTTTACTCTACCGAGGGAGATCCAAGATCCTCAAATCATTTTCCAACCTTCTTTCAAAACCTAAGAATCACTTGAGGGTCATTGCTTCAGTAATCCCTTCCCAGGGAAGCTCATCACCAACATCAGAAGGATAGGTGGATGTAGGCGTGTAATCTTTTTTTTCTTGATAATGTCTCCTAAATCCACCTTCGCCCTCTTCACCAACAATAGAATCTTCATGATACTCGCTCTCTCTTTCATTATATTACCTCACATTAAACTCATTGTCTACACATAGAAATTTGAAAGTAATTACAACATTTAACAACATAATTTAACATAAGAAAATTTAAAAAAAAAACATATATAAAACACACACATGCACAGACACACACACACACACACACACACACACACACACACACATATATATATATAAACATAAATACATGAAAATACATAATCAAAGAAAATTACCAAACATATTTTCTTGTCGTGATGGATTCCCTACATTCTCCAGTGTTGGAGTATTAATGTGCAACCTATCTAAGAAGGCTGCATCCATAGCACCATTTTAAGTGCATTATCGAGATAATCTATTCACAGAATCATTTAATAATCCTTTCCTCTCACTAGATTATTGTTGGTCACTTAGACTCTCAGTCGAAGAAGGGATTCCTCTTCTTCATTCATGGGATAGCCTAGAGCATTTGCGAGGAATGTTTGGATACTCTTGTCTCAACATCTCTCCTCAATATCTATCATTTGAAAATTCATGAATATGAAAGTTCATAAGTTATAGAAACATTAAATGTAAATATTAAATTTATAACACACGCATTTAAGCATTTTTAACAACTTCAAAGCATCGCAGACATATATTGAAAAAACTAGAACAACTATATTTTTTACTAAGATGTTATATATAATAAACATGAAAATATTTAAATATAAAAAGCAATGTGACATGTAGAAGATCATATATATCTATGTAAATAGTTGAATGTAATTTTTAAGATAATCTATGTGTGACATGTTAAAATTTAAGGGGAAACAAATTAGTTAACTAAAAAAAATAATTATTTTAATTTCTAACACAAGTTACTTAAAAACAATCACTGACAAAACATTTACTTAAAAATAAAACAAGAAACAATATTACATGATATGTTCTTTCTATCCTCTTAGATATATGGTCAGAAAAAGATTCAAGGGATCATTGATCAAACCCTCGGGGAAGATCTCATCATGACACCTGGAACAAATTTCCAAGAAGAACTTTTAGGGTAAAATATTAATAGACTAACCAACAACATACACAGGTGGCACCAACAATAGAAGAGAACGACAACATGCACAGGGTGGCATTAGCAAGTATATGAGGGTGACACCAGCAAAAAAATGAGGAAGGAGACACCAAAAAGGAGAACCGGAATTCCCAAATAATAACCAAAAAAAGATTTACGGAAATATGGAAAAGACCAAGAAGAAATATCCTAGAGAGGTTGCAGCCACTCAATTAAATAATTAAATAATTTAAACAAATAATATTTTATAATACAAAATATTAATTGTTAAAACATAAAAATCAAAAAGAAAAAAAAAAGTCTAGAGAGAGGATCTAAAGTCAAGGAAGCTAAATTTCATTAGGAAGAATCAAAGAACAAAACCAAAAACCCACACACAATTAAGGGGGGTGTAACTCAAGAAATGGGGTGTAACCAGAAGGTGCATTTTTTTTTTTTTTTTAAACGGGACGACAGCAATGATTAAAGCTAAACAACACATCTGACGGTGGGCACCACACCCGCTGAACAGGAAGCAAACAACTTTGACTCCATGCACTGGCACAAGAGAAACTGTGCAAAACATGTGTAAAACAACAAGGAGAAACAACTACCCTCCCGACACAACAGACCACGCCTACAAGCTAAGGGACAACATCCCCCTCCCGACACAATGGCCTTGACGAACTAAGAATAGACCCTCAAGGCACGCGAACCCAATGCATGAAGGCGTTCCACCCATGTGTCAAAAGAAGACTTACAACGCTCGAAAACACTCACACAGAAGGCACCAACTCTAACTGAGTTATCATTCATTGTTATCCAATAAGGTGTGCCATGATCCCCTCGTAAGGAATCATGCCAACCCCAGGTGATAGACGCATCAATAACCTTGGTGCAACACATCCTATCTCGACCAAGGACTCTAGATAAATCTGACACGCTAGGAGTCGAATACCAATAAGAAGAACACACCCATACCCCAAGAAAAAGGTCGACGAGACGCAAGAAGACGACAACAAGGGAAAATATAAGCCAATACATGACTTCGTCAACAACCCAACCCTTTTATCAAGTCTAAATTGGTCAATATTTACGATCTAATTTAGCGTTAAATACAGATCTAATTTAACCAGACCAAATTACAAATAGTCAGTGATTTACAAACCTAACTTAACATGATATACAAATCTAATTTAGCGAGCCTAATTTACCAAATTAGACAATAACTATATATCGAAATAGCTTTAATCACATATCTAATTTAGCAAGTCTAAAAGACTACTAGTCAATAATTTGCAAATCTGATTAAACCTTAAGTACAAATCTAATTCACAAGTCTAAATTACAAATTAGACATCAATTACAAATCAATCTAGCATTAATACAATCTAATCTTAGAAATACCAATATATATAAAAAAAACATTCTTGATATCATGCATAATTCTTATGATTATAATGTTATTAACGAATTATCTTCCGACAAGCTATCTAGCCATAATAACAATATTAAGGTCTTAATAGCTCCCATTGACTAAACTTGTGGTCTGAGAATGCTATCTTCTAGTTAATAAAAGGTGGTTGTCATTATTAATGTTTCAGTCTCAAAAGATGTTAAAATGCAGGTGAGAGTTAATTACCATTAAACTCAAGAAATACATAATCATTATTAATGTTTCACTATCAAAAGATGTTAAAACATAGGTGAGAGTTAATTACCATTAAACTCAGGAAATACATAATCATTATTAATGTTACACTGTCAAAAGATGTTCAAACACAGGTAATATATAAATGACAATGCATTCAAGGCATGCCATTAATAAATTAAAACGCACTACTAAAGAGGGTAACAACGCCGACCAAAGGTAAGTCAGTAACGAAGTGCATTCCAAAGGGAAAATTGCCAAGTACACAGGCAACGAAAGATGTCTTAAAAAGGAAAAATCGTCAGATAAATATATCCATGCAATGAAATGCATTCAATGTAAAAAAAACACAGAGCAATAAGATCAAGCAATGAAAACACCTTCATAAATTACAGGGAAATAAATAAATGCAAACACATTCCTAAAGAGGGTAACATCATCAGGTAACAAGCAAAATTCGTAGTCTTGATAATGGAAAAGCGTTGTACATTATACACAATAGAATGGAAATATATAATCGTTGTCATTAAATAAATATAGAATCACATTTGCCATTAAATATAATCGCATTTTCCATTAAATAAAATCGTTGTACATTATACACAACATAATGGAAATATATAATCGTTGTCATTAAATAAATATATAATCGCATTTGCCATTAAATATAATCGCATTTGCCATTAATTATAATCGCATTTTCCATTAAATAAAATCATTGTACATTATACACAACATAATGGATATATATAATCGTTGTCATTAAATAAATATATAATCGCATTTGCCATTAAATAAAATTGTTGTACATTATACGCAACAAAATGTTAATATATAATCGTGATCATTGAATAAATATATAATCGCATTTTCCATTAAATATAATCGCATTTTCCATTAATTATAATCGCATTTTCCATTAAATAAAATCATTGTACATTATACAAAACATAATGAAAATATATAATCATTGTCACTAAATAAATATATAATCGCATTTGTCATTAATACAGTAATTTGCAGAAGGGAAATCCATTGCCAAGCAATTCGTGGTTTTATTTTTTTAAATTCAACTATTGAGTTCTAACGCGTCAGTTCTTCTTGGTAAAATCGTTTTCGAAGTAAAAAAAAAAACATAAAGCAGAGGGAAAACGCAATGATCGCAACAGTAGAGAATCATTGTCAAGTTTCAATAGAATAGCACAATAAAATGGAAATATATAATGTTGTTGTTGTGCACAACGTTCCACCCAACCGTAGTAAATATATATCACAGTCATCACAGGGCATTTAAATTTGCAGTAATTAGTCGATAAAGATAACATTTAAATATATGAGATCACAGAGGCCATTTCAAAAAAATGCAGAGGTCCTTTCATAAAAATGCAGAGGACAATTCATTAAAAACGCAAAGGAAAATTCATTAAAAATGCGGAGTACTCACTTGCAAAAGGTGCAAGGCAATCCATACACTAGGAAAAATCAACATGGTTAGACGACTGGGCAGAAAACTCCCTCACTCATCATCCACACACAGAAAAGAAGGGCATTAGGATCTATAGGTCTATTAACATCGAAGTGACGACCATTGATCCGGCTCCTGGCTGACTTCTCATGCGAGGACTGATGAGATAGGGACGAGGGTGAAGTAAGAAGCGCAAACTCATCACAAAATCAATAAAACCATAGGACGATCATGACATGCAGGGATCGAAAGACAAGGGAATAAATCAACAGTGAGCTTAAGGCTATGGGGAAATTAAGTTATCAATTAAAATGCTAATTCAAACATTTTCTTTACCCAATTAAAAATACAGAATTGAAAGTGTGAGGTATAGTAAGAATCTACCATGCAGAATCAAGTAAGTGTAACGCAACCCAAGTCATCCTCTCTGAGTCATTATCCCGCACGCTCCATGCAACTCCCACTTACTGACCGATGAGACTTCACCAGTTCCTCCCAGTCAACGCTAGGGGTAGTCTTCTTCAACCTTAGCCCCTCGAGCTGCAAAGGGGCCACACACACTAAAACATAGAACAACTAGTTGCTATCTTGCCTTGCATGGCCGAGCTACCACTCCTCACTGAGCTGGGTATCCCAACTCTCACAAGATAAGTCAGTCAAGTCTAAAATTCTGCAGCATAACGTTACACATCATAGAATAGATCCATCATCCTCCTCCTCCCTCCTTTATATAGATTTTCTAAGTCATTTACTTTCCCAAAATCCCATTTAATTTATTGTCAATAATTTAATTCATAAAAATCCTCCCCGTACATGTGTCACCCATCCCCTTCATTGCACCATAAATTAATTTCATAAATTAATTAATTACCCTTATTTCCCTCACCCACATAAAAGCATTCTCAGAATCAATCCTAGGTGTCCCCATATTCCCTTACACAATTTAATGACTTACCCCCTCATTAATTTACTAGTTGAGTTCGATTTATAAAGTTATTAAATGCAATATACCTTACTAAGTTAGTCATTCTTCTTTTTCCTTATGTTCACCTTTCTCCTTATGTTTCCTCCTTTTTCCTTAGTTTCCTAATTCTTTTAAATTTCCCCTTTCCCTTCTCATTTAAAACTCAAAATGGAAAGTGTAGAAATGATCTTTTTCCCCTTTTTATTTTTAATTAATAAATGTTTAATTAGCATATCTAACAAACAATTAATTCCCCCTTTTCCACCTTTTTAAATTTTATCCCCCAAAATATTTTTATAATTTAATTGAATTGCTTACCACCTTCTCGTCACATGATTAATGATGATTATCATTATTATATATATATATATATATATCACAAGCATCACTTAGACCTAGACTTTAATTTGTTAGGATGGGTGACATTTTATTAGGGAAATTGTTTTAAATCATTCACATTGCATTATTCATTCTAAGGACATATAGGTTTATTTATTTATTATTTAAAAACACGATGTGCCCTTCAGGACACTCTACGTGCTCCAAGGGTGCCACTCACCTCTTGACTGACTTGGTAGACATAAAAAACCCTTGGACTCAATACTCCACTAGGTGATCTTGTGGTAGACTAAGGGCCTCTAAGGAATAAGGCTCCTGCCTCATTGCACGCCCCTTAGAATCATTGTGAGAGACTGTCGCAGTCGGCCATCATGGCATCGTGGGTCTTCTCAAACTAGGTAATCGTTAACCTACAAATCGAGCCACGGTGGGAGTGCTAGTAGGATGTGGCAGGGATGCTTCCCACACCTCTCCCTCAATGTCTCTGGTTAGCTTGTGTGACCCCTCTACTCCACATGTGAGTCTGGTTGGAAAGCTATCGTCAGACTGCATCATCAACGAATCATATCAAAAATAATATCCATAATCATATCATCTAATCAGATGCACAAATGTCACATATACAACAATCAAACCCCTAATAGTCCACACCCTGACTTGATCCAGAGTCCAAGGGGTTTCGTCGATGCCTCTGCATCCTCGAGGTTCAAAATCCTGCACACTCAGGAAAACTGAGTCAATAGAACATGTCTATGACAATACATCAAAATAACATGTCATCAATCCATAACGCCTCATAATCATAATCAAATGCCCAATAGTATAATAATCTAGATCACTTGTAAGCAAGTGTCCTCAAAGAATAAGTTCTCTCTGTGCATGCAAGAGAGGGATGTTACATACACCCCTCTTGGTCTAAAATTCGTCCTGAAGTTTCACAGTACATAAGTGTCGAAATCAAACAAAAACAGAAATTGTTGGCGCATATCATATGCATCCTCCCAGGTCACCAAGTGCGGACTATAGTTGTCCCACTGGACCTTGACCTGATCTATTGGTCAATGCCGTAGTTGTCCAATGGGATGATCCAGGATGCAGATCGACTCAGACTTGAGCACCCCCTCATCTAATACCTGCAAGGAACTCATGTCAATAACATGTGTATGATCACTAATATAATGTCTCAAAACAGATACATGAAAAACATCGTGCATACGCCTCAAAGAATCAGGCAAGGCTAGTCAATAGGCCACGAGACCCTTCCTCTCCACAATATCGAAAGGTCCCATGAACCTAGGAGAGATTTTAGCTCCCTTTCCAAACTTGATCGAACTCTTATGCAGTTTTACTCACAAGAAGACTCGATTGCCAACTTCGTAACTACGGTCGACATGGTGCACATTGGCATAACTCTTATGCCAATCATGTGCTTCTTTAATCCTTTGTCTTATTGTTTTAATTTCCTCTTCCATTTCTTGGATCGCTTCTGGTCCCACCAGGACCCTATCCTCAAGTCGATCCAAACTCAAAGTCATTTGACATGGTCGCTCATAAGGAAACTTGAAAGGCACCATCTTAATGGTGCTTTGGTAGCTTTTGTTATAAGAGAATTCTACCAGTGGCAAGAATTCTTCCCAACAATTTTGTTGTTCCATCACATACATGTGCAACATGCCTTCCAAGGTCTGGTTCATTCATTCGGTCTACCCGTCAGTCTCCGGGTGATACACAGTACTAAAGTTAAGTTGGGTTCCCAAGGCCTCTTGGAAACTAGTCCAAAATCATCCAGTAAACATCGATCCTCGATCGGATATAATCCTCTTAGGCATGCCATGTAGCCTCACAATATCACTGATGAAAACTATAGCTATGTCATGTGCATGATATATCGTACACACCAGAATAAAATGAGCACTCTTTGTTAGAGTGTTGACTACCACAAAAATCAAGTCATGTCTCCTTGCTGTCAGTGGCAATACAACAATAAAATTCATCGAAATAACCTCCCATTTATATTTTGGAATAGTGTGTGGTTGTAGTAATCCTACCAGAGGTCTATGTTCATCCTTTACCTACTAGCATTCTAGACATCTGGCCACATAGTTGACTATGTCTGCCTTCATTCCTTTCCAGAAGAATAAGGGTTTAAGATCTTCCCACATCTTCGTGACTCTCGGGTGAGCCATGTATACTAATCTATGAGCATCATTTAGGATCAAACTCCTCAACTCATCGTTCAGTGTTACGTAAATCCAATTTTTAAACCTCAATAATCCATCATCGTCAAACGTAAATCCTTCAAATCTTGGTACCATCACTGTGTTTTGTTAGATAAAATCCTTGACCTCTTTGTACCAGTCATCATCATGTTGTAAGGTTAGAATATTTTCACATAGATTTGTCTGAAGAGGCAACACCAAAAATATGTGTGGTCTCTGACTCAATGCATCTGCCACTCAGTTCATTGTTCCTTTTATGTAAGAAATCTCAAAATCGTACTCACTAAGCAGTTCTGACCAACGTCGTTGTCGCGCATTCAGGTCGCTTTGCGTAAAGATGTGTTGTAGTCCATAGTGGTCTATTTTTAGTTCAAATTTTCATCCAACAAGGTAGTGTCTCCAAACCTTCAAGGAATAAACAATGTCTAACAACTCCAAATTGTATGTCGCATAGTTCTCCTCATGCCTTTTCAGTTTCCTCGAGATGTAAGCGATCACTCGACCATCTTGCATCAAGACTCCACCTATGCCTTCCTTGGATGCATCAGTGCATACCAAGAAGTTCATGTCCATGTCAGGGACCTTTAGTATCGGGGCCATTGTCAACAACTCTTTGAGCCTCCGAAAAGCTTCTGTGCATTTCTCGGTCCAAACAAACTTCTTGTTCTTCTTATGCAACTCCATGATCGGATTTGCTATCTTCAAAATCCCTCAATGAATCATCGATAGTATCCTGCTAAACCCATGAAGCTACACACTTCTGGGACATTTTTCAACGCAGTCCATTCCATAATAGCCTCAACCTTTGCTGGATCCACGATGATACCTTCACTGGAGATGACATGCCCTAAGTAGTGAATTCTCGATTGATAAAATGAGCATTTGGACAACTTCCCATATAATTTGTTCTCTTGCAGACACTGTAGTACCAAGAGAAAGTGCTCATGATGCTCCTCCATCATCCAAGAGTAAATCAAAATATTTTGTATGAATACTTGGATGAACTTATCCAAGTACTCGCGGAACACCCCGTTCATCAAAAACATAAATACCCTTGGGGCGTTTGTCAGTCCAAATGGTAAAACTATAAACTCATAATGCCCACACCTCGTCTTAAAGGCGGTCTTAGGGACTTCATCCTCCTTGATCTGTAACTGGTGATACCCTAATCGCAAATCAATCTTTGAGAACACTGTCTCACCCTTAATCTGATCGATCAGATCATCGATCCTCGACAACAGATACTGATTATTGATTTTTTCCTTGTTCAATTGGCGGTAGTCAATGCAGAGCCTCCATGACCCATCCTTCTTTCTTATGAATATAACAGGAGCACCCCACGATGACACACTTGGATGTATCAGTACCAGGTCCAGCAATTTCTTCAATTGCATTCTCAACTCCTATAAATATGGGATCGACATCCGATAAGGTGTTCTAGTTATCAGATCAGTCCACGGTTTTACGTCTATGGTAAAATCCAATTCCCTCTCTAGTGGCATCCTAGGTAACTCCTCCAGAAAAACGTCTGCATACTCTCTCACCATCGGTAGGTTTTCTAGACCTTTCGCTACTCATTTTTCATTTAACACAAGGATCACATAAAGCTTACATCCCTTGTGAATTCTCTTCCATAACTGCAAGCAAGAGATGAACCTCACGGAAACTCCCTGGTTCCATACTACAATCACACGTCTTTGTCCCTCATCATCGACCAAGCTAAATTGTTTCATCTTACAGTTGAGTATCGACTCATGTGATTCCAACCAATGCATACCAATCATGACATGATAAGATCTTAAGATCGTGATGCACAGGTTGACCCTGGTGACAAAATCTCCCAGTTTAAGGGTACATCCCGTAACCTTTCCTCCAACCTTTTGTTTGGCTCCTGAAGCCATCTCTATGAAGATAAACTCATCTTGTTTGACTGCCTTTACCTTAATCCTTTTTAGAGCTGCACCATAAATGAAACTCTTGGTAGCACCGGGATCTATCAAAATACTAAGGGTATGGTCAGCAATGGTACCTGATGTCTCAAGCATAGTCGACTGGTGCTTTGCCTGTCCTTTATTCACTATTGCATGAATCCAATGAGACTTGCCTAAATATCCCATAGTAGTGGATCCGACTGATCCAGATGCTCTAGTCCTCTCCACTGGGCAGTCACGTTGATAGTGTGGCTCCCCACATGTCCAACACCCCTCCTTCAGTCCAGTACTCTTGGTACCCGAAGTAGAAGTTGACGGCCCACTAGCCTGGAATCCTAGTTTGTTCTGTTGAACAGGCCTAAACTGTTGCTGCTGCGATCGATGTTGTTGCTGATGCGTTGGTCCTTAGTAAGGAGTTTGTTCCTGAGGCACTGTTCGCCGAGGTTTAGTGAAAGTGGATACCCTATGGAAGCCATGATATCCTTGTGTATGTTTGGTTGGTGTCTGATCTTGCAGTGCACCAAATGACACCTGCCCTGCTGGTCTCACTAGAGTCTTGCTCTGACCCCCACTAACAAGCTCCTCCTTAGCTGTGAGGGCCTTCTAGATGACATCATGCAAGGTTTGAGGCACTAAAATCATAACCTTTCCACGTATGTTGCCATTAAGGCCAAACATGAACCTGTTGACCTTAATTTTCTCAGTATTAAAATGCAGAGCATACCGAAGCAACTCCATAAAATGAGGCTTGTACTCGGGCACTATACATCCTCCCTGTCGTAAGGCGTTGAACTCATTGAGCTGACACTCAATGAATTCCTTTGATAGGTACCTCTCTAGGAACCGTTCCTTGAACAGTTCCCATGACACGTCTTCAATGACCATGTTCATTTGTGGCAGGATCATCTTCCACCATAGAAGAGTGCTCCCCTTCAGTTGAAAGACCGCAATGTGAACCTTCATGTTGGAGGTATAGTCGCGAAGTGCAAAGAACATTGCCATATTCTCCAACCATGCCTCGACGGCTACATCGTCCGGGGCACCAAAGAACTTGAGAAATTTGACCTTATCGAGTTCACAGTGAATTCCACTAGTACCAACTGGAGCACGCGGTGGACCCTTAGGGGGTGTCAACACCCTGGCCTCATCTTTGTCTAATCGGTTGATCAGTGACTCAGACATGCGCTGAAAAGACCTCATCACACCAACCACATCACCCACCGCTATCTGCTCCTGCCCGACAACCTGTTCGTCTCCCTGGGGGTTAGACACCTCAAGCGTGGATGCTGCTGGAGGCGTTGCGCCTCCTTCCCTAGCACCCCGTCATCTGCCTCGGCGACGTCCTCTAACCATGATTACATGCACGAATACAATTCAACCTAATTAGCAACATTATAATCAAATATCATATCAACGAAAGTGATAGTGTTCCCAAGTCACGGGTTGAACCCACTCTGATACCATATGTAATGGCCCCATCGTTACGACTACAAGCAAAGTAGAAGGTGCAATTTTGTTTTTTTTAAAACGAAATGGCAACAATGATTACAAATAAACAACACATTTGATTGTGGGCACCATGCTCGCTGAACAGGCAGCAAACACCTTTGACTCCACACACTAGCACAAGAAGAACTAGGTGAAACATGCGTAAAACAACAAGGAGAAACGATAACCCACCTGACACAACAGGACCATGCCTACAAGCAAAGGGAAAACATCCCCATCCCGACACAACAGCCTTGATGAACTAAGACTAGAACCTCAAGGTGCGTGAACCCAATGCATGAAGGCATTCCACCTATGCACCAAAATCAAACTTACAATGCTCGACAACACTCACACAAAAGGCACTGACTCTAGCCAATTTATTATTTGCCGCTATCCAATAGGGCGCACCATGATCCCCTCGTCGGGAATCATGCCGACCCCAGGTGATAGACGCGTCAATAACCTTGGTGCAACACATCCTATCTGGACCAAGGAATCTAGATAAATCCGATGTGCTAAGAGCCAAATACCGATAAGAATACCACACCCATACCCCAAGCAACAGGTTGACGAGACGCAGGAGGATGACAAAAAGGGAAAACACAAGCCAATAAATGACTTTGTCAACAACCCAACCCTTTTATCAAGTCTAAATTGGTCAGTATTTATGATCTAATTTAGCGTTAAATACAGATCTAATTTAACCAGTCTAAATTACAAATAGTCAGTGATTTACAAACCTAACTTAACATGATATACAAATCTAATTTAGCGAGTCTAATTTACCAAATTAAACAATAACTATATATCGA
>SNQJ01S0018970.1:23755-71041 GCA_010110895.2 Picea sitchensis
ATGATAACTGCATGTGGGTGATGCAGATGAGATGATGTGGATTAAAGTTAGAATGTTGATGACAAAGAATAGATCGAGAAGATGTTGATTGGAGACCTATGAGGGAAGTTGGAACTCCTCGAGGTATGGTGCTCTGATACTTTTGGTCTGGCCTATTACTGAAGCCCAAGGAAAGGGAGGTGTAGCAACCGATGGACTATGTAACAATGAATGTGTACACTCCTAGGGTGGGACATACATGTGGGGAATGAGAGACCGTTGGTTGGAGTGCTACTGAGGTTTGGTACCTTGGCCTAGACCATGTTGATATGGAAGTCTTCTCAATCAACAGATAAGTACAATTCTCTAATTATTGTATGTTGGGTATGTTGTATATAGGTTATAATGTTATTAAAATTGTTTGTATATACATATATATACATTGCATATATGCTTGCATTACCTGCATCCATGACTGTACATAATGTGTTTCATATTTCATTACTTAAGAAATATATATACCTAATTCTAATCATGTAATCGATTGGAATGTGATTCAGGTGGAGAAAGAAGGTGTCTTGTAAGTGCATCTGGTGCGCATATTGGACTGGAAGAGAAAACAACTCTGGAATCGAGCCATAGGGCTTGTAAAGGTCCAGTGGACCTGGTACGGTCTTGAGGACGTGACATGGGAGAATGAGGATGCTATGTGGGTAGAATACCCACATCTTTTGAATATTTTGGAAATCATGTTGATGTTGTGTAGAGTTGCACTGAGGACAATGCAAAAATAAGGGGAGGGGATTGTAATATCCCCCGGTAGAAGCCCAGATGTAAATATGAATTGTAAACATGTTTTGTAGGTTGGTGAGACGAGTGTTGATAAGTTGGTGGGCTTATGTGTTATTTAGGCTGGAGAGCCTAGGTGTTAAAGGCCAGGAGACTCATTTTTGTATATGTAATTATGTAATGTTCTTGACTTGGCTAGTCTAGGAAATGCTACTAATCTGTGTGTAGGATCAAAGGTTTATAACATATAAATGATCATACAAATAATAAACGTGACATGGGAATGAAAAGTTTGTATTATGATATCTCTATGGATTACAAAATGGCCGAATGCGGTTGAATAAACTGACAATACTCGACTAGATCAACACACAAAGGATCTTAGCTGGAATACAAATAAGCAACTGTGGCTAAATAAAATAACAACACTCGGCTAGATCAAAAGAAAAAAAGGATTTTATCCAGAATACAAATAAGAAACTAAAAGATAATACCTAGAATATGGGATCACTGCGGAATCAATGAAGAATGATGGAAGACCTGGATGATCTTCCTGGTTACTAGGGTGTGTCTTTCAGCACTGAAATCATCCAACTGGTGCCTTCCTCCTGGAATACAGTGAACTATCTCTCTTGAGATGTGCCTCTTCTCCTCAATGACAAGTCATAATCTGCATAATGATGAATTAGGTTGCTGACCCTTCCTTTATAGCTTTCCAAAACCCTAAATCATGTTGAAACCCTAATTCAATGTTGACTTCCAAAACCCTAAATCACTGTTGAAACCCTAATTCACTATTGACTTCTATTTTTAGCTCATAATGACTTAAAAGCACTTTTAACCCTTTTTAGCTCAATGTCACTTTTTGAATATAACACATGTGACTGGAGTGACCTCTAGTAACCTTGTTTGCCCCTCTTTGGCCCTGGATATAGTCTAGAAGGACCATTAAGCCTCCTCTCTGGAGCTCCTATTTGGAAAGGGACATTACAAATTATGCACAGATAATTAATAAAATATAAACATCACTACGTGTAGACTAACCATGAAGAAAGAGTTATGGGGAACTAATATTCCACAAGTTTTGGTAAGGGAGGAGGCTAAGTGTGTGGGCCTAGGGGCTAATCTAAGGGGCTTAACTCAAAAGGGGATAATAATTTATCATTATTTCCTAAAAGGCTAAGGTGGTCAATTGACCAAGTGTTGTCCTAAGTTCCTAGGAAAGGGGAATGAATGCAAATGTAGTGCATGCATCTCCAGGAAGACAAGTGTCGACCTGAGCGCATGAATTTAAAACTGATGAGTCAATCGTGCCAAGGGGGTACTGTCATTATGTGATCCTTCGCTCGAGTTTGCAGGGAGGCAGGTCTAAACCTATTTTTGGCCCCTGCATCTATATCTGCATAACTACATGGAGTGAAGGTTGTATTTTCTGTCAGTTTCTCGATATGATGTCTGAACCATGTTACCTCTGTGTCTAATATCTATATGCATACCTCACACAGCTTTGAAACCCAAAACCGCAAGGCCAACCTGTGATGTTTTCCCTGAGAAGTTGACACATCCTCAGTCTGTACCATTTTACCTTTGTGTTGGACCTCTGCATATCCACGCACATCTGAGAAACTAGTCGGGAGGGAAAGGTTGACCTGTGTGTCCTGTGAACCTGGGTTTATCCACACTGCAAATCTGAGTTCATTCTTAACTTTCTAGGTTGTTGTCATCTGTGAAACTTGAGAATACCATAATGGTATATGTCGTGTGTGTTATAATAGTGGGATTTTTTGGCCACGTAGTCCCTTGGATGAGTGTGATTGGCTACTTCATTCATTCCTTGCTAAGTCTTACTTTTGTTCTCCTTGTGCTGGAAGAGATATGAATAAGCAGGTTTTCAAGCCTGTGTGCAACACTCTCTCCAAGTGAGAGAGGTGGTTGTAGTTGAAGAAGCAGGTTTTCAGGCCTGTGGGAGACTCTCTCCAGGTGAGAGAGTGCACGGAGGAAGTGAGAACTCCTAGAAGGGGTCCTGTAGTTTCCACGAAGCTCGGAGAATTATGGTCTGGCCTATTGTTGAAGCCTAAGGAAAGGGAGGTTTAACAGTCGAAGGATTGTCTTGGTGACAATGAAGGTGTATAATCCTGGGGTGGGAGAGGCATGTGGGGAATGAGAGTCTATGCGCAGTGGAAATAAGTGGATCCTGGGAAAGAATCCTTTCTCATAAACTGTGTGTCTTCCATTGACCTTGCCTATCCTAGGATTCCCTTGCCCGGTGGAGCTTAGTCCCATCTCGGTGGTGACTTACTGTTGAGAGTGATGAGCAGTGTGGTCTATTGTTGGGAGGTTAGTGGAAGGTTTTCACGTAGTTGGTGGTGTTACACCAGTTTAAAAGATAAGTATAAATTTTGTACTTAATTTATATGTGATGCATGTCTGTGTTTTGGAAATGTTATCATGTATTCCGTTGCAAGTTTGAATTGTTGTTAATTCTATTTAAGTCTGAATGGAAGTAGTAACTCCATGTCAAATGTATTAATTTCATTTAATGCTTATTCTTTATAAAAAAATGCATGTTATATATTTAAGTATGAGAATGTTTCTGCGAAGTAGTGTTTTCTTGCAAGTGGGTTGATGGCCTGGGACGTTACAAAATGGTATCAGATCTTTAAAGGATAAGTTAAGGTTGTGTTTGGTAGCATTGCTCAGCATGTTGGTGGTCGGGGATGTTACATAAATATCCTTTGAGCTAGCTCCATGATATCCTCTTCTCATAATGTTTCTTGGCTTGCTTAAGCGGATACCACCACATGGTTTCCCTTCCTTGCAAGTCATAGGTGGAAATTATAGCTTCTATACGAGAGGGGTAATCATGCAGCTAGAAATATTTATTCATTTCCAATAGTCATTCCTTGGCCTCTTCACCCTTTTGGTGTTCACCATTGAAAGTAGTTGGATTGATCTTCCTAAGTTCACCTTGAAATATGTCTACCTCAGGATTTCTTCTTTTCCTCTGAATAAGAGACACACTTGGGATGCTCCCTGGACTTGAAATTGCATGAGTTCTACTGGTGGAATGTCTTTGAGAATGATGGTGCCTATTCATTCTTCTTGGATGCCTATCATTTTCATGATCATCCCTTTTTCTATGGGATCTAGATGTTGATACTTTTATAACACTAGTTGCTTTATTGGTGCCAAAATATTTGTCAACTTGCTTATGCAACATGTTCAAGCTCTGAAGTATCTCTTCCTGAGCCTTCTTAGTATTTTCATTATCATCCTTGTATCTCTGCACTTCCCTATGCACACTTCTCATAGTGACATTCTCTTTTCTATCTGTTCTTCCATTTGATTTTGTCTTAGCATTCCCCATGCTGACATGCAGACCTTTGATATCTTCCTCATGGTTGTAAGATACCTGAGCATATTCCATAACTCCATTCCTCATTTAATAAATAATTTTTCTTTATGTACCTCTAATTCTGTAAGAAATGTGCACATAATAATTACTATTAGAACATGTGTATTATAAAACATTTCATTAATTAGAGTACATGGTGTTTCCTCATCAATTTATGAAGGACATGTTTTATCAATTCACACTATGATTCCCTAGATGCATTCCCCTCTAAAATATATTTCCAATGTATTTACTCATGTCCCAATATGATCTTTGAGATGAAAATTATAGCTTCTTGAAAAAACCATTTTCATCCCTTGTGCATTTTCTCCACTTGTGCAATTTTATTGAAATGCCAACTTTTGTCAACTGCAGAAGAAAATAAGTCACAAAATGGAGAAACTTTTGCATGAGACATAGATTATAATAACAATAGGGAATTCATAACATATCTCATAATTTCAATATGATGTTCTAGTGAAAAGTAAAACAATATGGAATTTGCAACTTTCACCTTTTTCACTCTTTTTCCAGGAATTTTTAGCAGAATTGACTATCTCTCAATCTATGCATTTCTAGAAAAATTTCACTAATACAAAGTTGTTTTTCTTGTTGCATATATAAAAATTTGACTAAATATATGTTTTCCATTTTTTGATCTAGGGTCACTTTTGCTTCTCTGGAAAACTCAAAAATTCCCAATAAGTGGCCCAAAATAATGAATTTTGGCCTATTGCAGTGTCCCCATTCCAATCCAAATATGATTTATTAAGTTCCTTCGTGGGTTATTTATGTGTCAAATTTTTGGATTCTCCCCAAGATGTTTGGATTAATCTAGACTTATGTCAATGATTTGGACCCAGATCTTTAAAAACCACTATTTTGTAATTTTTGTCAAATCCAAGAAAAATTGGGAAAATGGTCCTCTATGGTGATTTTGTAGACCTCCTCTTTGCTGAAAAAACCGATAAGGTTCATCCCAATATTCTATAATGTTCTCTAGTTATGGACAAAATAAGAAAATGTCTCCAAACTTAGTTTTTAATTTTTGTTTAAACTATGGAACAATTTGGCCTATGTGCAATCTTCACTGTCGATCTCAGGTCGGAAGCAATATGGACCATTTATTTACTCTCTATCATCCATCAATGACCAACGTTCTCCTTTGGCATGCATAATTCTTCCCCAAACTTCCAACCCAACCATCATCCATTAGCCCAACTTCCAAATAACCAACTTGCACACAACTCCAAACCGACTAAGCTAGTCGTCAATCGTCGACTGTTGGTAATCTTCACTAGAAAATGGAACTCCAAACAAATTCATCCAAAACCCGACCATCATCCCATCAACAATCAATGATCCCCAATGGTTGTTGAATACACTTTCCCAAATCAACCAATTAACCATCCATTATCGACCACTTATGTCGAATGACATGGAAACTGCTAACCTGGCATGACACATGAATGCTGACATGATGTGACACATCATCATGAGCTGTCAACTTGGGTGTTGTGGCATGACACGTGGATGTTTATGTGGCATGAAACATGGATGATGACATCATCATCCTCTTTTCCCCATCATCCATCGGCCAATTCTCTCAAACAACCCAGACACATCATTGACTTTGGTCGACGTTGAACCATACACACATCAATGTTTGTTTCTTAAACTACTTTATCTACTCTAATATCACCTTGCTATCATAAGTTGACCCATTTCTAGACTTAACAAGATTCCAACAAAATCCCTCTAAAACTATCAGCCCTCCTAGTAAACCGGAAGGAAGCATAGTACACAGGATGCACTGCGCAGTCTCACCCGATATAGTTCTATGGGTGGATGCAATGCTCAACTGCTTGCATCCTAGGAATAAGTGGGGATCTGCAGTTGTACCTTGTAATATTTATTTATTTATTCTAACATGTCAATTAATCAATGAATCTTACTCATGCATGTGGAGTATCAGATCTAACTATTTCCTTCATTCATTCATCCAACATTTAATCATTAACAACAATGGAGATGTATAACATTCAATCACATAACATAAGTTTTACCATGCTTCACCCCCTCCTGGTCTATGTCCACAAAGATTTGTCTCTCAAACTCTTTTATTATGTCTCAGCAATAGATCATGTCGCATGCATTTATAGTCTTGGATCTTACAATCTCAACAGGCTTCTCGATCCCTGTGAGGATGACTAGATTGCACCAAGCTCCTCAACCTGTGATGTAACCCTCAAGATCAAGCTGCTTGACTCTTATCTATCTCACCAACTTACAAAAATGTTGTAGTTCTAGACTTTCTTATTCTTCTATGTCACTCTTTGTCGCCTCGCGTCTAGATATCCTAGGTGCTACTTATACATACTCTTGGTTTAACAACCAGTACAATATCATGAAAACATCCTAACCCTAATGTTGTTAGGACTCCCTTGCATACACACCTCACATGCTTCCTGCACATCTATTTATTTTCCTTCCAAATGTCTTTTCTTTCTACTTCATGCTTTTCTCTCCAAAAATGGTTTTTTCCCAGAAGTGGGCCTTCTCCCAACAGGCCCCCAACACTAACATGTGGCTCGTCCCGAGCCACCTAGACTGTGCATGCTTCTTCAACCACTCCTTCTAGAGTGTGGAACTTTTCTACAAGTTTTTTTTATTGTGTTTGAGTCTGCGCAACCTTTTCTTTGAGTGCATCTAACACTTACATTGTTATCTCCTCCCAAATCATTTATGCACACTCTTCCTATGTTATTTCCATGTTCTTATTTGCCTCCTTCACCGGCATAATGACCTCCATGGCTAGATCTTGGAGAGGTTCCATTTGAGCTCGTTGGTCCTTCTTTTGCGTCTGTGCAACGAATATCTCTGTTTGCAACTTCTTCATGTCTTGCACTCCTTTAAGGCACTCAGTGATCTTCATCATTTTCTGCCTCTGCTTGAGGTCCTGGATAGTTTTGATTATATTTTCCTCTTCCTAGTCCCAGTGCTGGACCTATTCATCCTCTTTTAACATTATCCATAGATGTGCTTCCTTATCAAACAAGTCCACAGCTGCATTGACTTGTCGTTCCATTTCTTCCATCGGTCCTACAGCTTATTGCCTCCTTTGTTCCTTCACCTCCACGGGAGTTGTAGGAATGAGTTGTTCTCGGAGGTTTTCAATCTCCTGCCTATATTGATCAATTTTTTGCACAATATGATCAATATTTTGCATTGTAGTGGGATCTTCTATTTGAGCACTATTTAGGATTTTTTCATAGGCTGCAACCACTCCCTTCTTGAGCCTATATGCATGATATTTCTCATCTTTGGTCTCAAGCTTGACTTTCTCGAGCACCAATTCCAACTCCTATTTTCTATCCCTTGTATGCTACAACTCTACTACTTTTGTACGTGCGTGCTACTACACCTCCTGCATGATACTGACTTGTAATTTGTATAGTGCCTTGGTTGGTATTATCTCCATTACCAACTCTATCTATGACATATATTTTATGGGTGTGTAGGCTACAATCTCATCCATGCGTAGCATGATGGATGTAATATGGAAGGTCAGGCTCACCTGCGCTATCATTTGGATCGTATCATGTTCGCTTGGTGAAACCATGACTTATGATTCTGATGCTTTGGGGAATGAATATGTTCCCCTGTCTGTCATCTGCACGCCTCATATCTGATCTAGGACCTACCTTATGTCATCCATATTGTCTTGAATGGATCCTCTCTGGTGTTGGGCATATTAAAATTGCTCAGCTACACAGTACTCGACACTCTCGACCATGAAGTCAGCCTTTTCCTCAGTGATTGTATATTCTGGAAGCTACTTGTGTTCCTTGGAATTTTTGTGCACACCCTTAGTGTGGATGATCGGCCTCTTGGTCTGGCCTTGTTCCTATGGGGTGGTAGTCGATGGGGTTCCTTGTATTGTCAGAATGCATTTCTCTGGTTCTTTTGGTACTGGGGTAGTGTCCTTTTGTCCATCCTGGGTACCTTTATTTGGAACACCCTCCTTATTTTATTATGTCAAATTATGAATTGGATTTGGCTTCTTTGGAACACCTTTATCCCCGACAAGTGTCTTAACTTTCCCTGCATCGACCTCCATACCTGTAGGCATATCTTGAGTGAGGACAAGAATTCTCTAGTCATTTGTCTAGTCCCTGATTTCCATCTCTATGTCTTATTCTTTAACACATTATCTAATTTGCAACCATTCTTTCTCAGGATCTCTTCTTTCTTGGATCCATATTGTTTTCCTGGTTACTTTAAAGTTTGCTATGTCTCGGTATTGTGCAACCACTTCTGGAGTAATTCTCCAACTATTGGCAATTATCTCTTGGATCTCGTTATAGTACCACGCGAATGTGATTTCATTGGTACATTTTATTTTGGTGTTCGACATGCTCCCCAAATATGTGTGCCACACTACACAACAATGACTGGTCCGCTCACAAAAATATGTGTACTGCGGCTCCCTCCATCTGATCAAGGTGATTAGAATTAGTAGCCAAGAGTAGTGAAACTATGTTACCATATCCTGTGCATCTCGATAGTCGCCAAGGAACAGGTTTAGTAAGTACAAGGCCTAGCTAATCATAGTTCCCTCTGCGCACTGTGTTGTATCCATGACGACCCTGGTAGGGACTTCCTCCTTGTGACATTTTCTATGTAATTTGCACGCCATGAGTTTAGTGTCCACCCTTGTTTCTACGTCCCTGATGCACTTGATAATGATTCTACATGACCCTTTCTCTATGCCATATGTCATTTTCATCTCCTCCGCCAGCAACTTCTCCTTTTTCTTGTCGTCGAGGAAGGGATGATTTTAGGGGATAAATTTCACTCATGGGCAAATTTTCCATGGTTTTTCCAAAAAACGAGATTCGCTATTTTAAAAATGATTCACTCAAATTCTATAGGATAAAATTATTTTACCTTAAAAATAGCCAAAATTTTATAAAAACTATATAAAATACTTAGAAATTTGAAAATATTTACAAAAATATCGCCAAACATTTATAGTTGAGATCTGAAGGATTAGTAAGATTCTCCAAGGTTTCTACATTTTAAAATAATTTTACATCCTTAAAATCATCCCTGTGTCGAGGTAGTGTGTTGGATTCTCCCCCTAAGATGGAAGACCAGTGATTAAAGAAATGATCTACACATATATAGAGATGGGCTCTTCCAACCATAAATAGCCTCTACGGGTGACTGCCATCAATTTCTTGACGCATTTGTTTGCATCCCGACCCCTTCCAAAATGTGGAATTCCCAATAGGTTTATAATTTTGGAGTTGGCTAATCCGACTGCCCATTGTTTTTCGTTGTAAAATTGGATCCCCGAAGGGCCCTGTTCCTACGTTGTCAAGCTAAAACTGCCTTGAAAACCATGGGAATTTTTCCACGTCATGGTTCGATTAGCGTAGTATTTTCATGCATCCCATAAGGTTAGGCATGGCCTACACCCCTTTCAAAATACACGATAGTACTATGGTTGTTTCATCTTATCTGCGTGGTGATCTTTCCACAATTTGTTTTCCCTTTCATTGTGGTGCTTGGATTGAGGTTCCAACCTCCATTTTTTTGTCATCGACATATGCTTCTGGCCGACTGGTAACATGTCCTACTATCCCCTCATGTTGTTTTGTAGGCTCTTCCCTGTGTGATGCTTTTGGAGCGACAACTTCTGCATGTTTTGGGGTTGTCCCATTTACCCCCTGGGATCCTTTAGCATGCACATATTTTGAAGGATTACCTTCATCCTTGGCCAGCTGGCCCTATCCAGTTACCTACATGTCTATGTCCATGCCAACCATTGATGTTGGTCAGGATTCCTTCACCATGGGTGTGGGGCTCACTGGTTCCATATGGGGTGAGGGAATTTCATCCAAGTTGACAAATTTCGCAGCTTGTGTGGTTTCCTGCTCAGTTCCCTATGTCTGTTGTGGTGCTCTATGGTGGTTTCAAGGTTTCCTGCTAGCCTAGCTCAATGAACCAAACTTGGGTGGTGTCATGGTGGATTAAGGGTGATTTATGCCGAACTGGTTTGCTATGTATCTCTTTCTAACTCGGTCTTCGCTCTATATGCTCTATCTCTCTGTGGTTTCAAAATTTCACAATAAGTGTTATGTTTACCATGTTACTTCCTTATATATCAAGTGTCATGAAGCTTCTCAGAGAATCTACCCGAGCTCTGATTTAAATGAAATAGCGCTTCTCGCGTACGTGACATTTAATTTCCTTGATGCCGGCAATTGGCACGATTAATGTGAAGGAGCTTCAAGAGTAATTGTCATTCAATTTGATAGACACTGCTAGTTGGTGTGATTAATTCAATGGTGCTTCAAGAGTACTTGACATTCAATTTGATAAACGTCTCTAGTTGGGGCCTTTTTCTCGTAACCGCCATTTTTCAAATTTCCACCTTTTTCTGACCGTTGGTCCTTTCTCTGGAATGGTGGGATTTTTGAGTGCATGAAATCTTTGTGATATTTGAACACTCCTTGGTTCACAATGTGTCAGTCTTGTGTTGCATGAAATTTTCTCTTTTTTTCATGCTAACTCCCTTCTCTTATTTATTTTTTTTTACCTCTTTCTTTACTACATGGCAACTTCCTATGTGTTAGGAGGTTGATTGTCCCTATAGATTTTCAGTTGAGTCTCATTGATCATTCCTTTGAGATTTTTACCTCTTAAATCCTTCAACTGTACAACTCCCCCATTTGTGATAGTTTTCACTTCATATGGTCCCAATCAATGTACTCTGAATTTTCCTGGGTGCTGAAGAAATTTACTGCCATACACCAAGACTAGGTCTCCCTCCTTGAAAATATTCCTTTTAATATGTCAGTCATGACAATATTTGTCCCTTGCTTTCTATACCTCTTGGTGAAATCCTACTAAGATCCTATCTTCCTCCATCTCCATCAGCTGACCTAGACGTTCTTTGATTGCGCCTCATTCTGTCATGTTGGTGATCGTTGCTATGTGCAGAATAGGTACTAATAACTCCAATGGCACCACTGCTTCTTGTCCATACACCAACCTTAATGGTGTATGCCCTGTCAATTTTTTCCATGTAGTCCTGTATGCCCATAATACTGCTAGTATATTCAATTCCCAATCATCCCTGTTGACGTTGCATATTTTTGTCAATGAATTCTCTAGGATCTTATTAAAGGCTTCCACTGTTCCATTTTCTTGAGGGTGATATTGTGTACTCTTTTGATAATAGACTTCAGAATACTCGGTCATAGCCCTAATAGTGTTTTTAATGAAGTGAGTGACTTGGTCACTCATCAGAATCCTTGTTCATCCAAATCTAGTTATCACTTGCTCATATAGGAAGTGTGTTGTTGTCTCTGTGTTGTAGTATTTTATTGGTGTTGCTTCCACCCATCTCATTAGAAAATTTGTCATGGTAATGATATAACTTTATCCTAACCTCTTTGTTGGTGGGTTAATTGGTCCCACAAAGTCTATTCCCCATTTTTCAAATACCTGCAAGGTTACTTGTGGTCTTAGGGGCATATCGTCTCATCTATTATGTTTACAAACCCTTTGACATACATCACATCTATGGCAATAGTCCTTTGCATCTCTGTGAATGGTCGGCCACCATATTCATGTGAACAATACCTTATGCGTGGTATCTTTTTTTGCATAATTTCCTCCTTCTATTCCCTCATGGGCCTCTACTAAAATCCTAGGTCTTTCATGTTCTAGTATACATCTTCTCAGGATTTTATCTGCATCCATGTTATATAAGTGTCATGCAATCAATTGATATTTTGCAGCTCTGACTACCATATTTTTCTTCTCTGCAATGTTGAATTCTTATAGTGTGGTCCATATACTCAAGTATTGAATGATGTCAACAAAGTATTCATCAGCTACTTGGATTGAAAATAACCATGCATCGAGGAAGTTGTCATCTAAGTTTGTAGGTTCCTCTCCATTAGTAATACTTGATAGGTGGTCAGGTCCTGGATTCAAATTCCCTGGCTTGACTATTACTTAAAAGTCAAATTCTTGTAACAACAGTAACAATATACAAATCCTCCCCCCCAACACTAGTTTATTGACTAGGTATTCTAGGGTTGAATGATCTATAAACATATTTAAGTGTTTACCCAGTAAGTAATGTCTGAACTTCTGGAGTGCATTGACCATAGCTAGGCCTTCTCTTTCTGTGGTATTGTAATTCTAATCTATCTTTGAAATTTTTTTCACAAAATGCTCTTATAGGATGGTCCAATTCCCTTGTTCCTGGCTATGTCAAAATAGATCCAAGTGCTATAGTTGATGCATCATGCACATGAAATGTCTTTTCCCAATCTGGGAATACTAGTATTAGTGTTGTTACCATCTTCTCTTTTAGAGTGTCCGATACTCCGATAGTCCTCATTCCATTCAAACTTGTTATCTTTTCTTAGCATTTTCTCCATTTGGCATTGATTTGTTCATATCCGCGGTTAAGTATGGTGGCCATTCACAATGTTTTTCTTAACTGGCATACTGATTTTTGTGGTGGTAGTTTAACAATTACTACAATCTTGGGAGGATCTACTATCAATCCTTGTTTGAATACTATATGGCCCAATGGTGTCTAAAAACGATGTTTCAAAGATGCATTTCTTGATATTTATTGATATCATTAGCTGCGTACATCTTTCTAACATCGGCCTTAATACCTCTACATGGTCCTTCAATGGACTATAGACTGTCCAATGGAGTCCATGGATACTTCTAAAAGCTGATGGATGAATTCTTTAAAAACTATGACTACTCTTAAGAATATAGTTGGTGCATTATTCATCCCAAAGTGCATGACTGTTTACTAGTAGGATCCCCATCCTGTGGAAAAAGTGGTCTTATTACCGATCTTACGGAGCTATCTTGATTTGATGGTAACCGGAGAATCCATATGTAAATGGAGTATGTTTCAATGCCCTACATTTCTCTAATACCTCATCTGTGAAGAGTAGGGGAAAGGGTCATGTGGGAAAGAATCATTCAACTTCCTCGGATCAACACATATCCTTATCCCTCCCTCCTTCTTATCCTAAAATACCATAGGGATGACTATTCATGTTCCTCCACCAGTTCTATGATTAGGTATCCAGCATCCTATCAATTTATGCCTTTAGCACATGTATATATTTGGTTTAGTCTTCATGGTCATTTCCTGACTGATATAGCCTCATATTTGAGGGGTATTTTCATCTCTCCCAACTCTTGACTGATATAGCCTCATATTTGAGAGGTATCTTCATCTCTCCCAACTCTCCTTCTATTCCTTTAATTTCTATAAAGGTTGTTGGGAACAGGTCATTGTACTCACGTAATAACTTTGTTATACTTTCTACTGTTTGCTCATCTCAGTAGTCTCCAATGTTGGCCATTTTAAGATTCTCGGTTGTCCCAAAGTTAAATTTATTCATGTTGATCGGTGAAACAAACAATTATGATTCCATAGGTGGGCCCTTCACTTCTCGTTCACCTTAAGCTTTTGTAATTTGGATGTTGCATGGGTCCTCTTCATCTGGTGCTTCTTATTGCATATGGTAGCATGACATTAATTCTTTCATTGTCTGTCTATTCTGTTGTTGACCTTATGTCATAAGTTCAACTTATGTTTCCTTAATGAATATCACCCCTCTGATTTGTTTGAGTGCTAATTCTATGTTGGGGTTCTCATGTTCAAATGAGAAAGTTACTATAAAGTTCTATTGTAACATTGTCCATTCTGTAGTTCCTCTACGCAATTCCTGGTCTACACACTAGTTTGTTGGGATTCCTTCTAGTGTATGAATAAAGTGATGAGTTCATTCCTTTGGTGGTGTCATCATCCATAATATTATGCACTTCTCCAAGTTTTCCAAAGGTGACCCATGTCCATCATATATCTGTATCATTCTTCTCTTTTTCTCTGCACTGAACCTAATGTGCAGTAATCATTTGGATTGGTACCAGTCTTTCACGGTCTCTATGTGCACACCCCACCATCTTGTCGGTGTTTCCCTGAGTGCTATATCCAAAGATAAGAACCTCTAATTTGGTAACACTTCATATTCATATCTTATTAGGAATTCCTCTAAATCGTTCACCCCATGAAATCTAGGAGGTTCTCTTATATCTGTACCAACCCATCATACTGTGTGGTCTATTCTTGCACATCTTCTTATGGAGACTTCATGTAATCTCTGCTGCCAATTTTCCAACCCTGTATCTGAGTTTGACGCGCATGAAATGATACTTCTCAAACTGAGTTCCCCATTTGTAGTTGGATTCACATAGTCTTCTTCTCGCATGGTGGTTATGTATAGCTGGTTAATTTCCTCCAGATCCAAACAAGTGGGTTCTACAAATCTTTCTCCTTCTGATGGGTCTAGTTGCGCAATGACTCTGTACTCTCCTGACTCGAATGTCATCTTCCTCATCTTAAAATTGATTATGGCCTAATTATTGAATTCCAAATCTAGTCCAAGCAATGTTGGATAAGGTGTTGTTCCATCCACTATTTCTATTACTTCTAGGTCTGCATTGGTGCACACTCTAGCTAGATATACTGTCACACCCTTTAGCCTTCCAATTGGTAGAACTCTGTGTTGGTTTGCTAGTTTCAACTAAACAGGTGAATATCCTAATGTGGGCTCTCCCATACATTTCCATGTCTTCTTGGGTAACACATTCACTTCATAGCCTAAATCCAATATGATGTCTCCCATATTGAAATATCCATTGTTAGCATTTAATATGAATTCCATGCTTGCCATCCTTCTTGTATGTAGGTGATTGACTGTTTTTTTTTCTAATTTCCCCTCTACCTCTGAGTTGCATATTTATAACATATTTTGCAAAATTTTAACAGATGATTGGTCATTTAATAGATTAACAAAGGATTGCATAAAATCATTTATGGTACTTACTTGTCCTAGAGGTTGCACTTCATTAGTATGATCCAATGATTAAGGCATCTCATACGTTGGTCTGTCCTGAGTATGTTGTGCAGTTGATGTAGATGCAATGTATGGCTTCAAAAATTCTTGTCTAGCTTTCTTGAATATCCCTTTTTTGTTTTGTGCATCAAACTTATTCTGTGGTTTGGAATTATTCTTCACCCATTGGTTTTGTGATGGATATTGTCTTACTGCATCATTTCCTATCTTAGTTCCTCCGTGCATAACTATATTGATATTTTTCTGTCATCCTTTTCTTTTTCATAAATCCACTAAACATTCAGATTGTTCTTATTTATATTTTTTTGGATCTTCCCCAATAGTGTCGGAAAATATTCTGTATCATGATCTGATGCGCGATAATACATACATGTCGCACATGGAAGTGGACATTCTCTTGTATTGTGTCCTAGTTGTTGACAGTTGTGACATACCATAGCTTCTCTACCTCTTCCAAAGCCTCCTCTTCATCATCCTCCACCTCTGTAGCCAACTCGATCTCCTCATAGTGCATTGTATTGGAGAACTTGATTATACTGCACGTGATTATACTGTGACTGCGTGGTATTATACTACGGCTGTGCAGTATTGTACTACGGTTGAGAAGTATTGTATTGTTGTGGAGAAATGTTGTATGGAGATGGTACTTGGTTGAACTATGGTGCAACTTTCTCTACCATCATCTCTTCCTACACCCTATAGGTATTTGATGTATGTTCCCTCATCAACTCCATTGTTCGACAATATTTGTCATCATGGCCTACTGACTTGCAAAAGTTGCAATATGAACTCTAAGGCACTATCTGATATTTTTGCATCATTGGACAATGATATGGATCACGCCCCTATGTCTTATAGATCTCACACCATATTCCTCCTGATGGCAAAGGGTTTGGCAGTCACATTTCCATGTACTGTGCTAATGTTGAGAATTCATTCTTGTGGTGTCCTTTTATCCTGTATGTGGTACACCAAACAACTTCTCTTTTGTCCTTACCCCTATTCTGGTTTAGTTGAAATTTTGAATTCTTCATATCCTCCTTGAACTCCTTTATGGCTGGATCTATCTTCTGCTATTGGTTCTCTTCCAGTTGTAGGGCTTCTTGCAAAGATTCTACTTGAGCTTGAAAATTTTGTTGTCTCAAGGGGTACTTCAAGTGTGGTAGAAGGGAATTGAAAAATAGGTTCTTGTGATGCATGTCAGTCATGACATAATTTAACTTTCCCTTCAATCGTTTGAATCTCTAGTCAATATCCCACATAGACTCTCCTAGTTTTTGTCTGATCTCTATCATCTCATTCATGTATTGATCCTCTGAGCTAGGCTTATAGAATTCATTTATCAATAGTTTCTTGATATCCACAATCGTTCTAGTTGTCCCTGGTGGACTATTTGTAGTTAAGCTCATGTACCAATCTAGTGTGTGGTCTCTTAGTGTGATGGATAACTTCACAAGTTTAGTGTCTTCATCCGTGATCTATTTTCTTCCCATATCTTTTAACAAATGAACAAGTGCTTCTCAGGGTCCTCCAATGCCTCTCCCTTGAACTCTGGTAACCTGATGGTGGGATTGTGTCCTTCCATCATGAATGTTGAACTGCTTCCTCCACATGGTGTAGATACTTGGCTACTACTTCCTAAACTAGCTCCTCTAGTTGTTTCTCCTTGACTATATGTACTTCCTATTGTCTTCCTTCTGAAATTTGGTTATCTAAATGGTGGTGTTCATATTGGTGTATTAGTCACACATGGGTTTATGGGTTCCACACTGACACTGATATGGATAAGATTGTTGCCTTATGTTCTTGTTCTTGGACCTCTTTTCTTCCTTTCATATTTCGTGCACAAGATTTCCTCAATCTACTCCACAGTTCAAAGATCCTCTACCTCTTCTTCATCACTTGCCAAGCCTTCCCTCGTGGCTAGCACTCTCTTCTTGTTGTTCATATTATATTGATAGGGTACTCCACTGCGCATTATTCCAGCTATTTCCATGATCTTCTTGATCTGGTCTTCCTCCATCATGATTGGATACAATGCCTCCTCCTTCTTTCCTCTATCCATTTCTTCATCTCTTGTCAATGCTTCCCCCCTTTCCCCATGCACATAGGGAAGTTTAGTTGTCTGAGGTCATTGTCATTACACCCTTGTTATATAGTAATATATTAATGGAAGTATACAACGATATGATATACCTACCTATAGGCCCCTTCAAGAACTCTTTCTCTTCTACGTTGTAAGACTTCACAATATCTACTACAAATTCTGTGATAAATCCTGCAACAATGTTGTCTAACCAAAAATCTACTGCACGCGTAAACTTGTTGTAAGTGCATGATCTCCATAGGATTCCAATCTAGATATCTGATCCTATTTGTAGGGTGGTTTTCTTTCAACCTCAATATCCACTCCTACAACACATGTGGGAAATCACAGAAAAACACTTCATGCAAGTCGTTGAATACGTACTTTTCTAGGTATTTGCGTGGTATTAACTTCGGGTTTCTGTTATCTTTCTGCACAAACTCCAGTTCCTTTGTTTTCAACCAGCTCTCGATCTTTTCCTTCATTGGGTTCCATGGTCTCAACATCCCCTTTTATATTCTCATGTTTTTGTCTCTAGATCTGGTATTATTTTTACACTTCTTCAATAGATATTAATCACTCAATCCCATTTTATTCCAACCAACAATGGAACCATTTGTTGGTTTATTAAACTATTTATATACTCTTATCTCACCTTACTGTCATAAGTTGACCTAGTTTCAAACTTAACAAGATTCCAACAAAAATGCTCTCAAACTATCGACCCTCCTGGTAAACCAGAACGTAGCATAGTACACAGGATGCACTGCGCAATCTCACCCGAGATAGCTCTATGGGTGGCTGCAATGCTCAAATGCTTCCAGTCTAGGAATAAGTGGGGATATACAGTTGTACCTTGTAATCTTTATTTATTTATCCTAACATGTTAATTAATCAGTCACTCTTACTCATGCATGTGGAGTATCGGATCTAACTAGTTCCTTCATTCATCCATCGAGCATTTAATCATTAACAATAATGGAGATGCATAAAATTCAATCACATAACACAAGTTTTACCATGGTTAACCCCATCCTAGGCTATGTCCACAAATATTTGGCTCTCAAGCTCTTTTATTATGTCTCAGCAATAGATCGTGCCACATGTGTTTACAGTATTGGATCTTACAATCTTAATAGGCTTCCCGATCCCTGTGAGGTTGACTAGATCGCACCAAGATCCTCATCCTGTGATCTAACCCTCACGATCGAGTTTCTCTACTCTTCTCTTGCTCACCAACTTACAAAAAAATTGAAAATATAGTATTTCTCATTCTTCTCTGTCTCTCTTGGTCACCTCCCGTCTAGATCTCCTAGGTGTTATTTATACATACTCTTGGATTAACATCCATTACAATATCATGCAAAAACCCTAAACCTAATGTATTTAGGAATCCCTTGCATGAATTCCTCGTATGATTCCTTTGCATATGATGCTTTTCCTTCAATATGTCTTTTCTTTCTACTTCATGCTTTTCTCTCCACAAATGGTCCTTTTTCCCAAAAGTGGGCCTTCTCCCAACAATCAACCATTAACAAATTATACTGCTTGATTCAAACACTTTGTTGAATCAGTCGATGTCTGACCATTGACCCATCAACCATCGATGACTTCCATCGGTGATTGAAAATACTTTAGTGGATTCTTCCAAGCCCCGACCGTCAACCATTGATGGTCAGAGATGTCTTATGGTTGAACCAAACTCTTTGTCATTTCGGTCGATCAATCCATCATCCATCAACGATTCCTCTTGGATAACTTTAAAACTTTGCCAAACGCATTGATCTGACCATCGGTCATCTGTGGATTCTATTGTCAATCCTCACACTTAGAAAATTTCGACAAAAAAAACCCAATGAATATAAATCATCGATCTAATCCATTTCCCAACCCTCAATTTAATCCGAGTCATTGATCCCAACCTTTCAAATGACCGAATCCTTATGAATTTTTAAATTTATCATATTGAATATCAGTCGTCAATCACGAGATCAAACACGATCACAATCATTGATCCTCCAAACTACCTATAACTCTACAAGGGACCATTAAAACTTGAATTTTGACCATTCCAGGTTGAATTTCGATCTACAAATTTACCGCTCTACTCCATTAACCTTTTTAAATATTCCAGAGTCATTCAAACTCGTGTTTTGCCCACGAATTTGGGGATTTCTCTCTAAATTCTTTATTTTTCCCCAAATTGGTTACAAACAAAATCTGCAACAGGGAATTTCACCAATCTACTCTAGTTTGAGCCCATACAATCACGGTGTTTGAACCGGATCTATGATACCATAATGTGACATCCCCCTTCCAATCTGAGGGACATTACGGTACAGACTAAACATAAAAAATAAATTTCTAGTAACTAAATTAAATTCATTTATAGTTAGCTCATTTCTTGTAGCTTACAACTACAAATTTAAAATAGATTTAGCTACTGTCAACATCCATAAAATAGAATCATCTACAACATGCTAATAATCAACATGAAATTCATCTAAACAACTCATTACATCAGCATGTAAATCATTCTCAAATACACAGAGTTCATGCACAACAATTAAACACATAATTTAACACAACAACAAGATAAAACACTTATATTTTCATAACAATTGTGCAACCAGTTGCTTGGGATGGGCGTTCCACCCAACCATAGACTAATTTTTTTAAATATAAAAATCCATTTACCCCTGAGCTGAGGCTAGCAGTCCGAAAAAGAGGGTGGTCTCTCATAGTCCACTCACAACTCATAAAACTTTCAACCCAACTAATATTCTCCTACAACTATCCCAATTTTCCACGAGCTATCTTCCTCTTGACCTACCCAATGCAAGGAATGTAACCCTTCAATGATATCAGTCCCTCAGACATTCCATTCATTTATCAAGGTCTCTCTGTAATATGCAGCTAGGAATATCTCAGCTGGGAACTCAAGGGAAATTGTTGCTAAGAAAACTATCAACAAACCAACAACAAACACTTTTTTTTAAAGTGAAACTCACACATGAGTTCACTCTTCAAGCCTGACAACCTAGCTCTTCATTTTTCCAGCTTCAAATTGCTCCAATAATGCTCCAACATGGTCTAGAATTCACCCTCCATGGTTGCATTAGATTCCATCTTTGTTTCTTTCTCTCTCTTTGCTCCTCATGCACCAAAACCTAATGTGTAACATTGTTGTCCCAACCCATATGGATTTCATGTCTTTGGCTTTCCTTTCTTGACTCATACTCTTCCCCAAGCTGATTGTACTCAACTCCCATGTGCCAAATAACATTGGCATGTGGACACTCACACCCACCCTCTTACATGTATTCAATGATTGGATTTGGGAACACTCAATCAGAAATTGGAAGGTTCATATACAATTAGTAAATTTAGGAAAATGAGTTAAATTAATATACATGGGTATTTCACTGCTTGGACCCCTCTTGGTCATTATCCTAGACACTCCCCCCTCTTGTAGATTAATTCAATCCCCATCTCTTGTCTATGTCCCCTTAGAAGCTGGCATCACGATTCACAATTTATTATTAAAACATTGAAATACAATTCGCATATTACATCGTTTTGGAAGTAGCCACACATTATATCTACATAAGCACTAATTAAACTGGGAATTATAGTGGGGATGTTACATCATTGTTGTAGACCGACCCAAAAAATAGTCTGGGGGATAAACTATACTAGAAAGGGAAAGGGGGGATAAGAGTCTAAGGTTAAGTGGCTAAGGTAAGGGGTCTTAATCCCAATGGAATATTATATTCCTTAAAAGTTTAAAAGTTCAAAGTATGGGATAATTTATTATACCTAAGTTTCCAAACATATGGAGCAAATTACATAAAGGGGGAAAACGTTATTCCCTTATGTGTCAAGTGTCACATATGGAGCATGCATATATAATTTGGGGATATAGTGTAATTCTCCATATTTTCTATCATTCCATCATCATTGTTCCATATTTCTATCATTTGTACCTGGCGGGAGTACTTTCATCCATACTTGTACATGGGGAGTTGTTTCTATCCAGTAACCTGGTATTTTGAGTTGAAGAGGCGGGTTCTCAGCAATGTGTGTGACTAAAAAAGAGGGTTATCAAGTCTGTTAAAATTCTCTCTAGGTGAGAGAATTGTTGGGAGTTGATTCCCAAGCTGTCAAGCTGCAGCTATAGGGATCTGAGACTTCCTTTCCAACATGTTGCTGAAGTCTCAGAAGGGAAGTGGGGCAACCAAGGGACTATTGAGTAGAGAATGGGCACACTTTCTCGGGTGGGATAAACATGTGGGGAGTGAGATATTGTAGGTTGTTTGCTAGAATTGACACTCGATTCTCCGATTTGTTGTTTTCTGAGATACCTTAGCTCGACTTAGAATTTCATTTGTCCTAGTGAAGTTTTATCCCTAGGTTGGGGGTAACCCACTACTGAGATTTATTAGTAGTGTGGTCTATGGCTGGGAGGAATCTGGAGTGTATGCATGTAATTGGTGTTATTTTACTTGTAAGAGGGAAACCGATAGTCCACCCGAAGGGACACATCCGTCTGACCACGATGCGACGTGTCTAACCCCAAAAAACACAGAGGATTTAACCCATGACCTCATGATAGAGGGCCAATGTCTTGGTAGTATGGGATCCAACCAGTTGGGTTACCCGACAAGACTTAATGTTGTTGGTGTTATTATTCATAAGATAAGTGTATTTCTTGTGCTCGTTTTAATTAGTATGTGTATAATTATGAGTTATTGTTATGGAATCTTTCTTACAATTGTGTTTATGAATTATTATAGTATGTTTTTATATTCTTCATAACTCTGTTCATATCCAGAGAATATCAGTAAATCAAAATGGTATCAGAGGTCGAAATTTTGATGTGGGATTTCCCAATAGGGAGATGGTGATGATACAAAGTGGTATTAGAGCTCCAGTTTTCAACATTGATCCTGCATGGTCTAATTAACAAAGAACATAAATGAAATTTGTAGAGTAAACATGCAAATTGTTTGACATGATGACAAAATGAGGATGTCTGCAATTCAATTGTTGAAATTACAACAGTGAAATTGAGATAAATTTCACAAAAAAGTTTAGGAAATTTAAATAGGGAATGGAAATTCCCAAATTTTATTTGTATTCTAAGCAAATCCAAGTCTGTAGATGGTCAAGTTTCAAATTTATAGGGAACCATGTTGGAATTTGTAAAATTACCCAAATAGCGAATGAATTTGAGGAAACATGTACCAAGGAATGTCAATCAACCATGCACACAATCAATTGGTTTTTTCAAATGTTGAATTGGTGTTTATGGGGGTGAAAGTTTTCAAAATTTTCATGTTGCAGAGCATCCGTGGTGAAATTGGGAGGAATTAGGCAAGAGACCCAAATTATGGAGTGTAATTCGTGGAGATTTTGATGTGGAAGAGTCGAATTATAAGTACAACGGTCGAATCTATGTATACAATTCCATAATTATTTGTATTTATCTTAATTATAGATCTCTAATGGAGGACACATAATTAATGGTGAAATTAGGCATATTTCAAAAAAAACAATTAAGCAAAATTAGAAAAAATTGGGAATTTTCCGTATACTGACATCAGCGTGACAAGGAGGCCATGTGTCAGATGATGTGGTGAATATGTGATGTGTAATTACATGGTGGAAAGTAAATGGAGGAAGTTTCAAGTGCGATGTGGCATGAGAACTGGCACCATGAATGCATTGGTTCCTACACAGTGGAACCATGAGCCTAGGACACTCATCAAACCCACATTGATTGCGGGGGGTCTTCAGTGGTTATGTTAACCACATGTCTAGGGGGTTACAATGAATTAATTCATGAAATTTCACTAGGGTATTAACTCTGGTTAAGTTTCTCATCCCCTCCCCCCTCGGTTAATGGTCAACAGGTCGGGTGGCCCGTAATGCGATGTGGACCCTCGATCACCACCGACACCCTTCGATTGTCAATCATTGGATTGTAACGGAATCAAAATTAATTTTTTGAGGTATATGGGTGTGGGAAGCAGCCTTCCCATCCCCAAAACCCAATAAACAATTTCCACTTTACAGCCAAGTTGTGGCACCCGAAAGGTAAGGTAAGCGCGCCATGAAATAAAGGAAGATGAAAGGAGTAAAGGAATGGAGTAGCTGGTGAAGGTCGTTGGGGAAAGGATAAGTGTGAAAGGGGGATAATATGGTACCAAATTGTGATATCAAGTGGACTTGGGTGCCACTTCATCATCCCAGTCAACACAAGGTGGATAAAATTATAAAAAATTATTGGAAAATGTCGGTGTTTTCTAGGTCATGTTTTTGCAGGGAATTTTTGAGGTCCTAAACAGTGTTTTTAGGAATTATAATTTTTAAGATTGTAAGTGTTGTAGGAAACACATATAATATTATTAGCTAAAATTATAAAGATTAGAGTTAGGTTTCTAATGGTTTAAACCATTTTTCAAACAAATTTAGTATGAGGGAGTTACACGCCAAACAGTGGAAGGTAAATTTTAAGACCTAGTTAACTTCTGAGGGCCATAACTTCCTTCTTCGAAATCATATTGGGGCACATGAGAATTATATGAAAACATATTGATCCATAGAATTCATACAAGGATTCATAATAGAAATTTGGGAACATAAAAAATTTAGAGGAGGGCATAGAAGGTACATGTAGCATTTAGGGCTAAAAATATTAATTCGCCTGAAACTTTAGCAGGTTGTATTTAGCATCCTAGATCTCATATGAGGGTGAAACTTGGATATAATTAACATCATATAATCATGAAGGAACCCTTTTGATTTCTTGTTAATTTTTTAAAGGATCAAGTGCAAGGGTGCATAAGCATAGTTTAAAAATTGTACCTAGTTGAAGGAGTTTATGGGTAAATTCAAATGACAATAACTTTCTACCGAAAAATCATAATTGAGAAAGAAAGAAACAATTGGAAAGGTATTGGACAGAGGAGTCCATTTAATCAGCCATAATTGTGATATGAGAAAAAAAATTCAAAATAAGTCAGAAAGAATATTTATGGTGACCATAAAGGGGAAAAATTGTGCATGTGCTACCAAAATTGTATAGTGTGATTTTAGATAACAAATGTTGTTGTATACATGTTTTTAGGTGTTATGGTTACAATTAAATCAAATAAAGTGATATATATGTCTATATTTGGTTTCTTTAAGAAGTTGTTGGATCAAATATTGGGTTCAATAAGAAACATGGAAGACCCTAATAAAATTCTTGTTTGGGGAAAGAATTTTAGATGACAATTATGCACATCATATGTGGATTCTAGGAGGGAAATCCATATGCAATACATGATAATGAATGCACCATATTCTCATATGTATATTCAAATCATGGGAATATGGAAGGATGGTTTTATAGAATATGGAAGTGTTAGGACCTAGTATCAAGAATGAGAAGAGGAACTTGAGGACATAATGTTATGTCAAGAATATCTTACAAGATGATCATAGGCAAAGAATGAAGAATGTTTAGGTATGACTCTAAGTGCAGCCATAAATGATTGGGAATCCACTACAAGAAATCCAATTATGCTAATCAGAGCACTCAGTGGAATTAGGGCACAATATTTAAGTATTTACTGGATGAAGTATTGAAGATCCATTCACTATAAAGGGTGTCAATGTATGGGTAAGGTAGTACATTGTGGGAAGAGTTGTTATAAAAGGATTTATATGTCAAGATTATAGTCTTGTGATTAAGAAATATAGAGTGTATACATGGAAATAATATGTAACATTTCCAAGGATCCATTTTATAGTTTTGGAGATAGCACTTCCATGATTATTATCAGAGTAGTGCAGTGGAATCATGGTTGTATGAAAAAAATTCAGGGGTGAAGTAATGAAGATGTGTGCATACTAAAGAAGTGCCAAAAAATATATAATCAATTAATTATGTATATATGGGATCCATAAGAATGCATTCGGGTTACAAAGAATTGTTTTTCCATAAATGGAAGAAAGATTCTAGGATGGAGTCAAGTCCTTGAACATCTTAAGATAATGAAATAAGAAATCATGAGGTGGATGTAAATTTATTAGGAGTGCATGAAAAAACTCCATGAGGGATGGAAATAGTAGAAGAGGATTATGGATGAATTCCAAAAGAACTGAAGGTATTTCCTAACTAGCATGGAGATAACCAATCAAGAGGAACATAAATAAGGAAATGAAGTTCCTGAAGGGAAATCAATAAGCAACCATGTATAAGAAAATGGTTATGTGCTTGTTTTGGAATGAAAAGGGAATGAAAATTGTGGAGAACCAATCTCAAGTGGAAAAAGATTCATTAGTGACATTCTAGGGGTTGGAAGTATCACTATAATTTATGATGGAAATTAAGAGCAGTGCTAGCTGCTTCCAGTTGATCTCTATGAAGTAGGAAGAGAAGACATTTTGTAGCATTACAATATGATATAAATTGATTATGCAAGTCAAGTTGAAACAAAATGACTCATGAAAAGAGAAAATAATGGTCAAAGCAACTACAAGTGTCGATGTGTTGAATCAAGGAAAGGTTGAATTGATTTGGTCCAGTAAAGAAATTGATATTGAATATCCAAAGTTAATCAGAGTGCATGGATGGAATGTAATTGAGTCATGTATAAGTAGTGCATGGATGGAATGTAATTGAGTCATGTATAAGTCGGATCAGAGGGATCTGGGTAATAGTGGAATGTTGAATATTAATATCAACATAGCATATAGCTAGGAAATGCAAAAGTGGCCAAGAGTGGTTTGATTGGAAAAGTTCTGTGGATAAAACAATCATGTGTAGGTAATTATAGCGAGAGTACAAAAGGGATGCAGGAATCCAAGAAATTGAGGATATCGAGGAACACCAAAAAGAATTGTGAATGATGAAAGAATTTGTTGCAGTTTCTATAGCAACAAATATAATATGGCATGCTAGACAACCATACATAGCACTGGGAGTTGGATTACATATGCAATTATAAGCATGTTAAAGATGCATTCTTAGTGTTGATCATGCTGTCATTGATGCCAATGGTCTGATTTGATTGATGTCATTCTATTGACGTCATGATTTATTGACGTCAAAGGATTGGATTGATTGATGATTGATGTAATATAATGCGTATTGTCCTTGATGAGAATGATAGATGAAGATGGATCAATGATGCTTCATTGATACATTGATGAATATGGATCAATGTGGTTCCATTTGGTATATGATGCACTGTTGAAAAATGTATAGATGACTCCATCATGATAAGGTGTACAAAATGGACGAATTCCAAAGTGGTCCCTTTATATGGAAATCCTCACGGAAGACGCTTTTACTGATTGAGTTATCCTAGAAGAATGGTTGAGGAACCATGCTTGTATGTGGAATAATTATATGAAGGACAATGAATTTTTTTGGTAAACTATCCTATATGGATTTTTTTTGTCATTCCATTTTTTTTGTGTGTGGAATGTCACATAATTTTTCATGGTTTGAGAGTTATGGCCAGAGAGTTATGACCATGTGAAGTTGGTGAACCGAGGTTTGGGTAATGGATCCCAAGTTTGTTTCCATTTTGATGAATATGAGTTTTGATATATTTTCAGATAACATTATTCTATATGGATACATATTTCATTCCCATTTGGTGGTATACAACGTCGAACTCCTCAATGGTTTGAGAGTTATGGCCTTACTGGGTTGAGGACCTTCATATGTCATCTAGAAGCCCCTAAAAGGTCAAAGAATTCAAAATATTATAAGAGATTTTTGAAAAGGTAAATAATAAAGGAAGGATTGAGGTATTATAATCTGAAGTGAATTCAAAACAACTATTTCAAGGTCAATTTTAATGGAGAAAATTAGAAGTGGACCCAACCTGTAATATGGAAAGTGGGGTCAAGTGATCTAGAATATGTTTTTAATGAAGCTGCTTGGAGAGTATATAAATTTGCGAGGCACTCTCATTTTAATCAGAATTGAGAATATTTAATATCTACAGGTGTCTGATATTTTAGCCGAAATCTGAGGAAAGTGAAGAAAAGAAGGCCGAAATTTAAACGAAGGATAAATTCTTTTGAAAGGTGCTTTCTATGGCATGTTATTTCTGCGGTCATCATCTCAACATTTTCGCTATAAATTTTTTCATACCGATTCAGATCCTGAAATTGCTATGCAAGTGAGAAAACATATCCAAGCATCTGTGGTTCAAAAATCAGCTTGTGGGTCGTTGCATTTTGGCAGTTACACTCCGTGGTAAATAGGGTTTGATGAAATGTTCTGAAACTAGTCAAAATCAGTGTTTCGGTAAAACGTCATAACTCTTCATAACAGATAAAAATTCAGGAAGACAAATCCATTTTGGTTAGGTAGCATTACATGCTTTGTATCAGTTTCATATCATTTTATCAAACATTTTAGTGGAACTCTCTTGCCATGACGCTTCTCTAGTCAGTTTTAATTCAGCATACATGCCATTTTTGCTATAAATCCTTTCTTGAGAGGTTCTGGCAGTTCCACTTGGAGTAATTGCATAAACACACCGATTTAAAATTGTGTATCAGTTTCAGATCTTTATACATTACAGGTTCAAAGCGTTGGCGATTATCAAGTCGTATTGTTGACTAACTCAAAATCCAGGGCATGCGGAGACTAAAACAAAGTCGGATGGAAATGCTAGTCTTTTGTTAAGGAAGGTTTGCAGGAATGTGATGATATACACCGGTGGTTCATTACAGATTTACAAATCAGATTTTGGATGATGAAATTGATGATGTATTTTTTCGAGGTTGGTGCATGGTTGATGCAATTTGTTTAAGGTACAGTTGATTACAAAGTTGGTGCATGGTTGATGCAATTTGGTTTATGGTACAGTTGATGCATGGTTGATGCAATGGTTCAGATTTATTGCGCCTTACAATGATGTATCTCACGCTGATAATGTGATAGTGGTTCATCATTCTACTTACCAGGGTGGCAGGCGGACGGGCAAGGAAAGCGTGGTTAGAAAGCCACTTCCGGCTAAATGAGAACATAGGGTTGTAGCCTCCTTCCGTTGTTTCTAACTGGGGAGTTATTTCCTCAAAGCGGTAGCCGCCTGAGAAACTAGGGTTGAGCTCCTTCCTACTTGCAGCTGGAAAACAAAGGAAGTTGGTGCTTCCAATGAATGCAATTCTTCAAGACATAAGAAAAAGTATTTTGTGGTTTTTTCCCGCTTTTGGTTTCCACATATAACACTAGTGTATTGTGTGTATGCATGATTGTTCATTTGTTCATTAAGCTTACTTACTCTTCATACTTATTGGATAATAATGTTTCATTGATACAATAACATCGATTATATGGTTAAATTGCTTTATTACTGATTCACCCCTCTCAAGAATCCAACAATTGGTACTCGTGAGCGTTCCTTCGTGAAACAGCTTTAAATCCAATCGGAAGGAGATCATGGATTGTTCGGAGAATGGAGTACCAATGTTTAATGGTCAATGGTTTTGGGCATGATTTTGGGATGCATGGACGAAGCATTTTACGTAGCTGCATTATATTTCTGCATATCATTGTTGCTGTGGATACGATAGTTCAAAGGCAAAGATCAACCAAGAAGGAATTGAAGAAGAATAAAAAATAGCAAATGGATTTCATCTGGGAAGGATTACTCTAAACCGTAAGAGAAAAGGTTGGTAAATGTTCCTTCCATCACAAAAGAACTTTGATAAGTTACATGACATTATATTCTTCACCCATCAGATTCAGAATGCCAAAGAAGATGATACAAACAAGAAGAAAGATGCTCATCATGTCGGCGATCCGTGGAGGAAGAGTACGATGAAGGTAGTTGATTACAAAGAAAATTTGATCACTGCAATTAAATATCTACGGAAAGAAAGAGAAGAAAACAAGTCATCCAAGAAAAGAATTGATGAAGCAAAAGCAAAGTGTCTGGGTTCTAAAAGGATCAACGTGTCATCAAGAATTTAAGATCTCACTAGAAGAGGCCACGTGAAGAATTGAAGAAACTCTAATATCAAAAGAAACGTTTAGGAAGCCAACATAAAGGTTATCAAAAGGAAGATGAAAAGAGAGAAACATATTGATGGATCATCTCCAAGGAAAGGAACCAATGATTTAAACCAACTGAGGAAGAGTTTGGTCAATGGGAGAGAAGAATGGGAAGAAGAAATAATTGTGCTGAAAATCCAACTTGAAGAAGCAAAAGAACGTAAGAAGTCATGAAGTCTCAGAAAAAGAAGAAAGAAGAAGAGGCTGGTGAATCTGGGAAGAAGAAGTTGTCACACCAAGAATCAAAATCGACAAGCTCAACAAGAAAGTTGAAATGACAGAAACATCCACATTGGTGGTAGAGAATGAAGAGAAGCACTCCACGCTGTTAGAAAAGAAGAACGAAGAAAACAGCATTGCGCGTATACTCAAAGGAAGGAAATCAAGCGGTCAACTGTAATCTAGGAAAAACTGGCTGAAGATTATTTCAAGAATACCATCCATGTTCAAGCCACAAAAGTTTCAATCATGATCATGACCAGTAAAAGAAAAAATCTTGGTTGACTACGCTTTGTATTAAAGAAGATCATTCACTCCCGTGTATGAAAATTTATTTTATGAAGTATCACTGTTTCTATTGTACTAACTTTGACATAAGGTTGCAGATGCGCATTATAAAAGAAATGTTCGCTGCATCGCGCCTATGTGGTCAGCATCGCAATATTGAGTGCTACAAATGCCAAAAATATGGGGACATAACTTGTGATTGTAGAAGGATTATGGATACTTCTATGAAATATAACATCGATATCAGATATAAGAAAGCATAGATAAGAAAACAAGCATCAGTGAACAAAGCATCTTCGTACCATAGATCGCAAGATCGACAATAAAACGAGATGAAAAATTCTACAAAGAAAGGAAAGATGTTATTGCCGCAAAAGGTTTGGAAAATAATCGAAAGAAATGGAAGGATAGGGTAAATAAGGAACAGTTCAAGAGATTGTACCTTCGTACATTGTAGTGAAAGATGAATCCATGGATAGAAAGAAAGAAGTCAGAGTCGAGAGATAATAAATCTAATAATGAAGATGATGATGAATACACATCGAGCAGAATTGTTCGGAGCCATTCGGCTTAGAGAATCCCAAGCAATATGAATATTAGATAGGGCAAGTCTATGCGATAGCTATGACGTAATTCTCAAAGAACCATCCTTGAAAGCAAATTTTGCATAGTTTGAGTAGCTGACATATTCAGAGGAATCGCGAAGCATAAGTATAGCTCTGATAGTATAATGACAATGGGTTAGCATTATGGATAAGCTGCTGGCAGAGTTCTTGACAAGATGGGAATATGTATTTGTAAGAAAACTTAACAAGTTACAAATAACAAAGCTAGATTTGTATGTAAAAGGGATATGCATAGATTGAAGGAATCGACTCTGAAGATACATTCCCCAAATTTGCTAGGATGGAAGCAACCTGATTGTTTTTATTTTATGCATGCTCCAAAATGTTAAAGTATATCGGTTGGACGTAAACTCAACTTTTGAATGTGAACTTGAAGAAGAAGTTCACATTGAACAATCCGTATGATTCTGGGCCATCGAGAAATTCACGCACTATGTGTAAATTAAAGAAGCGCCTTGTATGGTCTAAAATAGGCTCCTGTAATGGTACTTGTGATCTGGATAAGTATCCGCAACAGGGTTCAGAAAAGGTAGTTTATACAACAACCTCTACATCAAGCGTAAGTCAGCGTAATATCGCATTAATTCAGTTTATGTTGATGATATTATTTCTTTTGGTAGTGATGATGACAAAGTTGCCGTGAATTTGCAAAAAGATATGCAGAAAGTGAATTTGAAATGTCATTACTTGAGAACTATCCTTCTTTCCGTGAACCGATACCGGCCAAAGAAACCAAGGAATTTCATTTCTCAAACCAAGTATACCAAGGAATGACAAGAGGTTCGAAATGGAAGCGATTGCAACCTACGCAAAACCCGGCTCGTAAAGTTGAGCAAAGGATGATGATTCAAAGTCTATCGGCAACATAGGTCAATGATTGGCAAAATTACTATATGTGACAGCATCCGCACTGTGTATGTAACGCAAAGCAATGGGACAAAATTTATCTTTGAAGCCGTTAATTTCAAAGCAAATCGGTTACGTATTAGCAATTCAAAGAGACCTCTCGATATCTCGTATGAACATAAGAGCTCTGATTGCTGGGTATCCGCATGAAGATTCCATCACTTAAGGCGGCTCATACCGTAATGCAGATTGGGCAAGTATTGATGACCCAACGATGGCTACCAAGGGAGCAATGTTTATACTTCAGGTGAGTGTTTTGGTAATTACATGGCAATAAACAATCATCGACATCTCTCAATTCATATCAGGTAGAGCATATTGCGGGAACAAAGAAGATGTTGTACCAATGTGTTCTGATGAAAACTTTGATATGCCAGCGAGCATGAGCCAATTCTAATATATTTTGATAATAGAAGTGCCATCAGTATATCGAAGAACTTCGTGATGCACTCCAAGACTAAGCACATCTAATCAAGTATCACTTTCGCAGAACAAAGCCACAAGTGCGAAGAACATCCGAAAGGATAATGTGGGCACAAAGAACAAGCGGCATCTTTGCAAACTAATTCCCACTTAGAAGCCTTTTGAATATCAGAGACTTTGAGTTATTTTTACTCAAAAAATGAATGCTTTTGAATGTTTAAATTATATGTCTTATATGTACACAAAAAAGCACCATAAGAGGACAATCCAATCAAAGGGAGAAACCCTAGATGGAAATATAAATTTTCCATTAATGAAAAAGAGGGAGATATTTACCAGATACAGAGGACAAACGCATGGTTCCAAGGGGAGAAAAATTATCAGATACAGAGGAAAAAAGGCATGGTTCAAGGGAGAGAAATGGTCACAGGGAGAGCACGAGTGACATGACTTCAATATTGCATCAAAGTGATATCCCTTTGGTTCAAAGGGGGAGAGATTTATTCAGAGGAAGATCAAAGGAATCTGCATAGGGGAGAAGCCCCAAGGGGAGAATGGCCCCTTTGCCATTGATGTCAAAAGGAGAGATAATCACATTGATGCGTTTTATTTCATATTGATGGGAGATATTGATGGGGAGAAATAGTCAATTGTTCATTTATGTAGAACATGACGTATCTACATGTTGACATCAATAATTTGTAATTGGTTTTGGTAATTAGTGTTGACATCGAATGTTGGTATTGCCATCAATGCCAAGGGGATATTGTTGATCATGTTGTCATTGATGCCAATGGTTTTGATTGATTGATGTCACGATTGATGTCATGATCAATTGATGTCAAAGTGGATTGACGGATTGATGACGTTGATGTAATATAATATGTATTGTCCTGATGAGAATGCATAGATGAAGATGGATCGATGGTTCCATTGGTATATGAATGCAATTGTTAAAATGTATAGATGACTCCATCATGATAAGGTGTACAAATGGATGCAACTCCAAAGTGGTCCCTCTATGGTGAAATCCCTCATGGAAGACGCTTTATTGATTGAGTTATCCTAGAAGAATGGTTGGAGGACCCATGCTTGCTGAGGAATAACGAGATGAAGATCAAGGAAATTGTTGGTGAAACTATCCTAGATGTTTGATATGCTTGTCATGCCATTTGGTGGTATGTAACGTCACATACCCTCACGGTTAGAGAGTTATGGCCATGAAGTTGATTCATGGTTTGGGGTAATGGACCCAAGTTTGTTTGATGGATAATGGTATGAGTTGGCGACATATTTTCAGATAATACTATTCTATGGATAGTACATGCTTCATTCCATTTCTAGTGGTATAAATAATATCACAACTCCTCAAAAATGGGTTTGAGAGTTATGGCCTCTATCGGGTTGGAGGACCATGTCATCTAGAAGTCCTTAAAAGTAATCAAAAGTAATCAAAGTGGTTTAAGAGGATTTTAAAAGGTAAATAATAAAGTGAAGGATGAGTGTATTATAATTCAGTGAATTCAAAATAAATTATTTCAATAATAATTTTAATGGAGAAATTAGAAGTGGTTCCAACCCTAAAATAAGGAAAGTAAATAAGTGACCTAGAATATGTTTTTAAGGAAGCTACTTCAGAGCATAAATAAGAGGCCTCATTTTAATCACACTTTGAGCATATTGAATATCTAAAAATGAATGACATAACCAAAGGAGATCTAAGGCAAATTTCAGAGGGAAAGTGAAGAAAATAAGGTCAAAATGCAAGGGAGGATACCCTTTGAAGGTGCTTCTATGGTATGTTATTTCGTGTCATCTCACCGGGCCACATAATGATTTTTCTATAATGATTCAGATCCTGAAATTGCTATGAGTTGAGAAAACATATCCAAGCATCTGTGGTTCAAAAATCATCTCATGGGTCGTTGTGGTTTGTGGAGTTACATAGGAAAAATAGGGTTTGTGGCCAGTCCCCGGAACTAGTCAAAATCAGGTGTTTCGCAAGAACGTCAAGCAACTCTTCATAACAGATCCAAATTCAGTGGATACCAAATGTTCTGGTTAGGGTAAGGCCAGTATGCTGTGCAATAGTTTCAGATCATTTTATCAAACACTTTGTGCGGGGCACTCTACAAGGACGCTCTCTAGAATAAGCCGTAATTCAGGTGTGCCATTTTTGCTATAAATCCTTTTCGAGAGGTTCCCAAGTAGTGCCACTTTGGAGGAATTGCATAAAACACACTGAAGAACATTGCATCAGTTTCAGATCTTTATACATTACAGGTCTTAAAAGTTATGATTATCAAGTCGTGTTGCTGATCAATGCAAAACTAGGCATGTGTGAGACTAAAACAAGTTTGATGAAAAATGCTGGCCCTTTGTTAAGGAAGGTTTGCATGTATGTGATAAGATACACCGTGTCTATTACAGAGGCAAATCAGATTTTGGATGATGAAATTGATGAGGGCTTTTTGTTGAGGTTGCATGGTTGATGCACTTGTTTAAGGTGTAAAAGTTGATTACGTGTTGGTGGCATGGTTACGCACTCTGTTTATGGTACGTGCTGGATGCATGGTTGGATGCATGGTTCAGATTTATAGCAAAGGGCTGCTACAAATACATATCTCAAGGCTGAGGGTGTTAAGGCTGGTTCATCATTCTACTTCACTTCAAGTAAGGATCAAGTAAGACAGTGTTTGTAGCCACCTTCCCAGCCGGAGAACAATAGTTGTAGCCTCCTTCGGGTTGTAGACAGAGAATTGGGGAGTTTTTAGCTTCCCTTAGGTTGTAGCCCTGAGAAACTAGGGGGTTGGAACCTCCTTCCCACTAAAATGGAAACAAAGAAGTTGGTGCTCCAATGAATGTAATTCTTCAAGACATATAAGAAAAAGCATTCATGGTTTTCTCCCGATTTGGCTTCCCACGTAAACACTGCACTATGTATGTGTATGATTGTTCATTTGTTCATTGCTTATTTACTCACAGCTATTGGATAATAATGCTTCATTGATATAACACTTGGATTATATGACAAATTGTTCTACATTGATTCACCCCCTCCTCGCTAATCCAAGAATTTAGTGCAGCATAGATATGCACAGTAGCCATATACATGTGTGTGTGTGTTAAATAATAATAGGAGAAGTTTCTATATTAGCCCATAAGAATATGGATGTCAATAATACAGCTGTGTCGGGATAGAGGAAATTTATTGGATGGCTACAAGTGTTGTTGATGATGTCCCTACATATGAAAGACATACATATGAAGGATGCTACTACTGATAAATGTTTTTCAGTGAAAGTATCAATCCCCATTTAATTTATATATATGCATGTGGCTGAATTTTATGTATTTATGGGTAATTGTTGAAGGAATTTAGGGAAGAATTCTAGTTTAGAATTTATTTTATATAAATGAAATTATTATATAATTTGAATGCATGCATGTGTATATAACTCACGTCATGAATTCTGTCACATGGTTTAACAGTCCATAGCAACAGGGCAGCATGATCTTGTTACAATAGTGCATGTCAACAAGCTAGTAATGTATGAGACCACAACATGGTTGGTTATGGAAATGCTACATGCCACACAAATATCCAATGAAATTCCTAATTACAATTAATATTTGGCCACAAAATTTTTATAATTAATGAACACCACACAATTATATCCTTGGTGTAGTGTTCAAGTCGAAAATGAAGGAATCTAAATAGTTGAGCAGGAAATAGGAAGTGTATGCAGGATGTGGCGAGGCATTGACCATACTTTCCAATTTACCATTGTGGGATACATAACCTAGATAAATGTGATTATGAAATCAATGAAAGGGTGCATTGGATAGATATGCATGGAGAGTTGCACTCATGCATAGTGTAAGTGCAGAGTTGCACTCATGCATAGTGTGTAACTGGTAGAGTTTCACTCACTGAGGAGCTATTTCTATGCTTCAAAGAAAATTGTTGAAATGAATTTTTGGTGAAATGCATATATATGCAGACACAGAAATGATTATTCTAGAAGATGAAATGCTATAATTATTACTAAATAATGGAGTTGAGAACACTTCAGGGGTTGTTCGACACAACAAGAAAGATGCAAGTCAAGTAGTCACATGGAATACTGACTATAGGAAAAATTTGTTCAGGAAATAGAGTAATGAAACTAATGATATTGAAGGAATGAAAAGCATAATGGATGAAAATTCCTATGCATAGAAATGATAATTTCCATTGTATCTTTAATAAAATGGTCTGATAGCTAAGGATTGAATTCTTTTATGTAGACAATTCTTAAATCACTTTGTGAGCTTTGTAAATATTGCAATATAATTATATGGTACATGAAATACTAAAAATCTATTGGGATGAATGAAATATGAAAATATTTCTGTGAAGAGGGTATCAAGTAGGAAATTTTTATGCTTCATAAGAAAGATTAATTTGTTGTTGTTGCTAAAGGTTAGAAAATATGAGAGGAAATTCAGTATTTTGGAAAAAATATGTAACTTTCTTATGAAACAAAAATTGAATTTCTCAAATGGAATTGTTATGATATTGTCTCATATTGATTACATGTATGTGATATAGATAAGATGATAGTTATTGAGACTGGAAATTTTAGGAAAAAAGGATACTATTTGGACATTGAAGTCCTATGATTTCAAAAAATCCAGATCCTTAGTGGGGGTATGGAGATGACCTGACACTCTCCTTGTGTGTGAAAGACTTGGAAAGATGGATTGTTGAAGGACCATATGTTGAAGGACAAGCTGAGCCCTGAATGCCATGTAGCAAGGAGGATGTAGCTCAAGAATGTCATAGTGAGCATAATTGTTTCATGAAACAAATCTATGGAATAAAGAAAATGAATTCCAAGTATAGTATGAATTTACGAGTTTGGGTCTTTGAAAATAAAGCACCAAGAGAATAACAAAATTCAAATTGCAAAGTCATGGAGTTTTTTTGAAGAATTTTGAATGTAATATTTTATGGACGACTAAGGACAAAGGTATAAATATGGGAGGAATTGTAATACCCCAAGTTGATCCCTAGTCATAATTGTACATTGTTTTATAAGTTGGTGGAGCCAGATATTATAGCCGAGTGGAGTTATGTGATTATTAGGCCAAAGAAACTAGATGCCAAAAGGCTAGTGAGCCTATTATTGTAAAATGTAATTACACTTAGATATTAATAAAAAATACATCATTGTTGCAGAATGACCAAACAAAAGTTAGTATGTGGGGATAAACTTCACTAGAAAGGGAAAGGGGGCTAAGATTCCCATGTTGGAAGGGTATAATCTAAGGATTGATCCTAAGGAATATTATTATATTCCTTAAAAGCTTAAAGTATGGGATAATATATTATCCTAAGTTTCAAAAGAGAGGTAACAAATTACATAAAGGGGGACACAGTTAGTCCCTTATGTTCCAAGTGTCACATATGAAACATGCATATATAATTTGGGGATATAATGTAATTCCCCAACTTTTCCATCATTCCTTCCATATATCATTATTCCATATTTCAACATCAAGACTGGCAAGGGTACTTTAGTCATACCTGTTGGGAGATGTTTTTAGCTAGTGACCTAGGATTTTGAGTTGAAGAGGTGGGTTTTCAAGCCTATGTGTGATTAAAGAAGCGGGTTGTTAGGCCCATGAGCAGTTATTTGGGTGAGAGATTTGTTGTTGAAAAGGCGAGTTGTCAAGATCATGAGCATTCTCTCCAGGTGAACAATTGAGAGTTGATTTCCAAGGTGCCAAGTTGCAACTACAGTGGATATGGAAACTTCATGTTCAATCTATTGTTGGATCCTTGGAAGGGAAGTGGGGTATTCGAGGGACTATTGAGTAGAGAAGGCACACACTTCCTAGTTGGGATATGCATGTGGGGAATGAGATACTGTATTTGTTTGCTATAATTGGCACCTGAGTCTGAGATTTGTTGTTATCTAAGAGACCTTAACCTGGCTTAGGGTTTCCTTTTCCCTTGTGGATTTTTATCCCTACCTTGGGGGTGACTCATTGTTGAAATATTATGAGCGACATAGTCTATGTCCGAAAGTGGAATGTGAAGGTATGCATGCAGTTGGTGCTATTATTCATAAGATAAGTGTCTTCTATTTCACTATTATGTGTGTAATTATGAATTATTGTTATGGAATCTTTATAATTGTTCCTTTATAAATTATTATGATATGTTTTTACTTTCAGATAAATTTATTCATATGCGAGCATATCAATAAATCAAACATAATTTAGTCAAAATTTTGATGTGGCATTGCCTAAAAGTGAGTTGAGATAATCCCTTATAACTCCAATTACAATTTTACAACCCTTATAATGCCTTTACAAAATGATGTGACAAGCACCCCTTATAACTCCAATTATAATTTTGCAATTTCTAAAATAATAAAAATCCTTATTACTCCTTTATAAAAAAAACACCTTATAACACATTTTTTTTCTTACTTGAGAACAATATAAAGTTACCATTTTTATGTTAATTAGCTTATGATGACCCATGATTAATCAAAAATTACAATTCCTTATGACCCCTTTGTGGAACTAACTAGTTTCTCAATAAAACTACATCCGACCAAGCAATATGAGAGGGGGAAACTACATCCAACCAAGCAATATGAGAGGGGGAGTGAAGCCTAAATATGTGCATCGACTAAGCAATCCCACACCACATATGTTATATTTTTACATATAAAAGAACATCATGTAGATCCTTTCCTTACACACTTCATAAACAAATTCTAATATTTTTTATACACATAAAGCAACATCATGTAGATCCTTTCCTTACACACTTCATAAAACAAATTTAATAGAATTTTAAAATATTTAGGTTAAAATTTTCATTGTTAATTTCCATAAAACAAATTTAATAGAACTTTTTAAAATATTTTGGTTAAAATTTTCATTACGAAAGATGTATTTGACTTTGTCCTCGATGGCATGCCACATTCACGAGCTTCCTCGATGGAAAATATTTCACGAGCCACATTTGCACAATTTTTACAACATTGTTACTTGCCACATAAACACTTATTCTATAATGGAATCTACAATGTAATCCTTCTCAATGTCACATCGCGTTGATTGTATACATTGGACATTTGCAGCACAACTATCACTTCCTGAAGATGCAATGTGTAGAGTAGAATGTGTAAATGTTGGTTTGATACTGATAAATATGGGTTATGTTGCTACTGACATTTTTTTTTACAACTACCAAATGCAACACTAGAAGAAATCAAGTCTGTGTATTATAGATATATCGAATCTTTCTCATGACTTGTGTGAGAATATATCTGTGATACTAATCTTAGTAGAAACAAATCAAAAGGATAAGAATGACTCTCGAAACCCTTAGGGGTCTCTATGTCGATTGACCAATAGTTGAATATTCTTCATTTCTGAAATAAAACATCAAACTACTAATACCAATACCATACATTGCCCATGCAATCAAATATCATAATTTTTCAAATCCCACGAATTAATCACCATTAACGTATGAAATCCACCATGGGCACAATAAATTGAGAGCAAAGAAATTATTTTTTCCAAAACTTGCATTCCAAGTAATAGAAATTATGGTTTCATGAGAGATATTAGATTCAATATGGAGGTCACCACATCCAACTCTCTCATGCACATATCATCATCTTTCACTCATACATATTGTGTATACTTTTATACCAATGAATTCTCTTGCTTCCTTCTCTACATATTGATCCATTGGTACATAACTAGGTTGGAATACTCACATAGGATTCATCATATGTAGAGGGAGACAATCCATGCCCCACCAAGCCCAAATTATTCACCTAATACTTTCTCATTTCTCTATGTCCTCGTTGAAAAGTCACTTATATAGAGTTCATTGTTAATCCTCGTTGACTTGAACGCAGACTAGTGCAAAACAAGACACATGATCTCAAAATATGACTTATTAAATATAAACATCATTGTATGAATTTAAGAAGTCACATCAACATAGTCCATTGACGTTTCATTTTTTTTCTCCCAACCTTCTCGGAAGCCTCAATTGTCATTTAATTTGAAATATAACGTCTTACATGCCTATGCCTATCACAATTATTTCAATCGTTTTCGACATGCAATAACAATACACTACCACGTATGTAGTAGCGGAATTGGATAAATAATTGAATGACAATTTTGAAGTGGAAGAAAAGAATTTGTCATCCGAGGTGTTGAAAAGATGACCTAAAATGTGCTCCATAGTCAAGAATCCCAAGAGGTGGTTCCACTTTCGGAAGGAAATGGCATTTTCATGGCTTTTTTTTTTTGTTGGGGTTCCTTTCAATGTTTTTCTTTGTACATGGTTCTAGATGGATCAATGTTCATGATGGTAGTAACAATACTAGTGCAGTGGGTGATGCTTGTGGTTATGACAATCTATATGGCTAGCTCTATACCAACACCACGACTTTGATCGATATTTGAGTGTTGTTGGACAAATGATAGTAAAGAGAAATTTTGATGGTCTTGTTTCATACACACATGAACTTGTTACGATCCAAAAACCTATTCTTAGAATACCAACTCTTGAAATTCATTTGGAAAAGGTGGTGAATGATGGGTATCCAATAAAAAATTATTCAAAGAGTTATTTTTAAATAAAAACATATTTCCTCTATAATAAATGTTATCTATAAACATTCAAAAACACACAGTGACAAGATTTTTGTATTCTCACACATTTCTTGATTTGCTCCAAACAAAAAACATAACATAAAATAAATGATCTAATCATTAAATTTTAATGTTTCAAAATGGTAGACATTGAGTGCAAATCCTGAACAACTTCCAACCTTGTCTATATTTGATACTCAAGTCCATTAGATCATAAACATTCTTTGATACCGCGTGATAGAAATTAGGGAAATAACATAATGAAGAACACCAAGAAATATAAAAAAGATAAAGAAACAAGGAGATGGCAGTAAAAGGCATAAGCCACTAATTTCCACATTAATGTATTCATAAAGTATGTATATATAGTACAATAATCAATAACCATCATTAACGGACCATATAACTAACTCACTTTAACAAGGTGGTATTAGGAATATGATTAGGAGAAATAATTCTAACATCCTTATGCTCCCATGCGACGTCTTCAAGACCATAGTAGGTCCAATGGACCTTTACCATGCACATGGATTTGTTCCTTAGAATTTTGGATTTTCGGTCTAGTATGCACACTGGATCCACCCAAAAGTCCCCTTCATGCTCCATCTAGATCATAGTCCAATCAATCACGTGGTTAGGATCGGGGACATGTTTCTTCAACAAAGACACATGAAATGGATTTTGAATTCTCATGGATATAGGCAATGCAATCGTGTATGCGATTGGGACTATCTTTTCTAGAACTTTAGATGACCCACAGTATCACGCTGCCAACTTTGAGTAACTTCCCAATCATAGCAAGCTCCTTTTTTCCTTTACTTTTAAAAACACATGCTCACCCACTTTGAATTCTTTATATTTCATTCTTTTATCTACATAACTCTTTTTCTTGTCCTATGAAACCTTTAAATTCTTCATGATATTTACCATCTAATCTTCCATTTCCTTTAGTAATCTTGGCCTAATAACTACTATGCCTGCTAGGTTGTCCCAACTTACTGGCATGTTGCATTTCCTTCCATACAAGGCTTTAAATGGGATTATATTCAATGATGTACGATACCAATTATTATAATAAAACTAAACTATATGAAGGTATTCTTACCACTTGGAAGGCTTATCTATTACATACATCCTCAACTTATATTCAATTATCTAGTTAGTCCTCTTTGTCTTCCCATCTAGTTCGGGGTGATATGTTGTATATAAATTTAAATTAGTCCCCAATCCCTTAAAAAAAACCTTCCAAAAGTTGGAAGTGAACTTTTGATCTTTGTTTGACATTATTTCCTTTGGCACACCATGTAGCATAGAAATTTTGTTCATATAAATCTCCACAAAATTGCCTTCCTTATGAGTCATTTTCATTGGAATAAAAGTTGTAGCCTGTGTAAGCTTGTCCACCACTACCACAATGGAATAATGTTTCCTTCTTGTTCTTGGAAACTTGGTGATAAAATTTATTGTAACTACCTCACATTCCCATATAGGAATGGAAATGGTTGTAACTATACCGCTGGATGCATGTGTTCAGTCTTCACATTTTGGAATTCCAGGAACCTGGATATGTAATCAGCCACATCTTTTTTCATTCCAATCCAAAAATATTAACTTCTTTCTGATGCAATCTTCTTTTGGTCCCATAGATGACTGGTACATTGTGCATCTCTTTCAATACTATATTTCTCAACTCTTGAATGTTAGGAACATAAAGTTTGTCCCTAAACTAGAGGAATAAATCCTTTTCCAACCTATAGTCTGTAAACTTTAGTGGTATATTTTCTTGTTGTAATCATTTTGTAGCTTGTGCATAAATTTGACCTAATGCTACAACTTCTAGAATTCTACTTTTTAAATCTGAAAAGTACATGATAATGGGTGTATCATGCATTTCATGCACCCTCATGCTGAGTGCATTAGCCACTTCATTCTCTTTTCCCTTGATGTGATTGATGTCGAAGTTGTATTCAATGAGAAATTCCATCCATCTATTCCATCTAAAATTTAGTGTTAGTTGCTAAAACAAATGTTTCAAACTGATATTATCTATATTCAACTCAAATTTTCTACCCATGAGATAATGCCTCCACATTTTTAAGGAATGAATTATGGCTACCAACTCTAAATCATGGGTAGAACAATTTCTTTCATGCTCCTTAATATTCCTTGAATCATAACATATGCCATGGCCATTATGCATAATACTCCCCCAATTCCTTCCTTGCATACATATGTGCACAAAAAAAAATCTTCATCTAGGTATGCAACCTTTAGAATAGGTGCATTGGTCAACAATTCCTTTAAATGTTGGAATCTCTTCTCACATTTGGCATTCCAATCAAACCTTGTTCCCTTCTTTTGCAGTTAAGTGATTGGATGTGAAACCTTCAATGAATATCCTATGGTATCTAGATAATCCCATAAAAGCATCTCACTTCTGAAAAATTCTTTGTCTCTAGACAACTTTTGATTGCTTCAATCTTCTCAGGGTCCACTGTTATGCCCTCCTATGAGACAATGTGGCCCAAACAATGGATTTTCCTTTGATAGAACGTGAACTTGATTAACATTGCATACATTTGTTTCTCTCTCAATACCTATAGCACCATCCTCAAACTTTTCTCATGCTCATCCTCTATCTGGAGTAGATAAGAATATCATCCAAGAAGACAATGACAAATTTGTAGAGGCAGTCTCTAAACACTCCATTCATTAGGAACATAAAAGTAGCTAGTGCATTTGTTAGGACAAATGGAACCACCAAAAAATCATAATGGCCATACCTTTTTCTGAATGTTGTCTTTTTATATTCATCTTCTCTGATCCTCACCCGATGGTAACCTGACCTTAGTTCAATCTTGGAAAATATCCTTGTTCCTTTTAGTTGATAAAAAAAAGCATCAATCCACAGTAGAGGGCACTTATTATTTACAACAAACTTATTCAATTTTCTGAAGTCAACAAATAACCGCAGAGTTCCATCCTTTTCCTTTACAAAAAGCACTGGGGAACCCCAAGGTGAGACACATGGACATATGTAATCCTTCTTCAAGAATTCTTCTAGCTGCATCTGTAACTCCTTCAGATCTGGTGTGCTCATTATGTAGGGAGTTTTGGACACTAGAGAAACTACAGGAATTAATTCAATATCTCTCTTTGGAGGTAATCCCAGAAATTCCCCAAACACATGTTCATATACCCTCAAAACAGGATAGTCTTCAAGACTTGTATCCTTATCATGGGTTGGGTCTTCCATATGGGTTGCATATATTTGACACTCTTTCCTAAAACTTGTTTTCAGGTGCAATGCAAAAATTTCTTTGATGGATATGGGTCTTGTAATACCTTGCACCATCCTTGAATTTCTTTACTCATCAAGGCATGTAAAATATTTGTTGTATAAATATATGACAATGAAATTATTTTCCAACCATTCCATACCAATTAAGAAATCATACAACCCAAGTGATATGATGTTCAAATATAGCTTAGTGTCAACTGCATTCATTCCCACTGGGAAATCCTTGACAGGTTCATTGATTTTTCTCTTGGTTCTAGTGGTTAGTTGAACTAACCAATACTTTTCTTGTTTACATATCTTCAATTTAAACATTTAAACTATTTTTGGATCTATATTGCTATGACTAGCTCCAAAATCAATCAAAATAGCTATGGTTTGATTATCAATCTTACCTTCTACCTCAATCATGTGGGATTGGTAGTCTACTTGTCTATTGTCCAAGGCTCCATAGATCCTTGGCATGCTCCTTCCCACATCTTCCATTATATCATACTCCTTAATGTTTTTCATAGACATCATCCTATCTCCCTTGTGAGGAAAATTCTTGTACATGTGGTCTTATTCACATCCCCAACACTTTATGGGTTATTGTCTTGGATTTTTTCCCAAGGAGTCTCTCATTTTATGTTCACCTTGTGATGGATATTCTTACTAATATTCCCAAGATTTTTTCTTGAAAAATGGTGGTTCAAATCATTTCTTCCTCTGGTCCATCTTTCCTCTGTTCTTATCATCCCAATCCTTTCAAAAAATGGTCTTCATTTTATCTATTCATGAAGATAATTATATTTTCTTATGGATTCTTATAAGGTGTTGGGATCATAAAAATGATTTTTATCACTGTAAAAATAAGGTATCCACTTAGAAATCTTTGGATTTTTACCTTAACATCCTTTATGAAGCCATCATACCTAAAAAATTCAATAAATATTCTCCCATACTCATTCATTGTCATTATTCCAAGATTAAGTTCAAATGACTCTTCCATATTCTTCTCATGATATTTTTCTGACGAGTATTTTTTCTAAAACTACTCTTTGAATTGCCTCCATAATATCCTCTTTTCATCAATGTTCTTAACCTGCTTGAGTTGATTCCACCACATAGATGTTTTTCCTTGAATATTGTAGATTTCAATTTTGGCTTCTGCATTTGATGAATAATCATGCAATTTCAAATATCTCCTCATGCCCAAAAACTAAGTTTCAGAATATTCTCCCTTCATATGATCTCCATCAAAGGATGGTGTCTTGATATTCTTAAGATCTCCTTGCAAAATATCTGACTCAATCCTCCTCCTTTGATTTTGTATTGGGGGCACACTTGTTACTATTTGACATTGCAAATGCATGTGCTCTTTGGGTYGAGTTCCCTAGTGAATAATGATGATGATGATGTTTTATTCTAATACTCCTTGACTTCCTATATCCCCCATGGTCATCCCTCCTATCATGTGACATAGATGTTGCTACTTGCCTTGCATTGGTTTCTTATTTTGTGCCAAAATTTTTATTGACTTGTCTCTGCAACATATTCAAAATCTATCGAAGCAACTCCTTATCTATCATCATCCTTTCATTGTCTACTCTATATCTCTACACTTCGTTATGAAAAATTCTCATAGTCTCTACACCGGTTCTACGTAGATTATATTTCCAATGGAATCAATCTTTTCATTTTTAGAATTTTAGTGAGCTATGGCTCATGTATTCTTTTTAAATTTTCTGTCAACAATTACTTGAACCATAACTACCACAGAAATCCATGATCACAAGAATAATATCCATGCACAAGTACACAATAAATATCCTGGAAAACCATTCTCAACAAGGGAAGAAAACCCAACCAATCCTTTGTTATATTCCTCAAGAGAAAGACCTCCCACACCATCACCAAAACTAGCACACAAGAGGGTGTTGCAATTCTTATAATTTTAGACCTCAACATATGAAATCATGAGATGACATAATGTTAAGTGTATTTCCTCAATGGGGATTCGCCTTTATTTATATAAGACTTGTCACATCAATTGATATGTTTATTGGCACGATAGGGACGAACTCAATAACTCAAAATATAATTAATAATTTCCATATTAATTATCTTTTATATTAATTATCTTTTACATTAATTATTAATCACATTAAGGTGGGCCGACTTGTACCCTTTACATTAGAATTATGGTTACAGGCAGGTATGACTCTTCAAAAATATAGCAAGGGATCTTATACACCCACTGGTGCTCATCCACTAGGGGCACATCCATAAGGATGTCCATATCTCTGGCTCATTGCATTAAACAGAAGAACCACTTCTTCACACATTCACATGTGCTCGTCCACAGGCACGCCCACTCAACAGATCTTCTTTCCATCTGTCTCACACATAATAATCATCTGGAGTTTCTCATAAACTATGTTTCTCAGAGGAGGATAATACATCATCTTCATTTTTGTTCTCATGATGATGCACCCAACACTTTGGGATTTCACATGTTCACCTTGTGCTTAGCTACATGCACATCTAACTCGGCAGATCGTCTTTTCCCACTAGAGAATCATCTGGAGTTCTTCTCAACTCTCTAAATGGAGGAGGTCATCTCTACATTCCATATCTATCTCAGGTAGGAACCACATACCCTACTTAGGGGCTTTCTCTTAGGTTTGTAAGCTGGATAAAGTCTCACATAGATGCAATGATCCACATCTCACAGGTTTGTAAGATGGAGAATGTCTCACATAGATGCAATCATCAACACTCCCTCTCGGCTAGGGAGGCATTCTTTATCATGCCAAGTCTCACACAGATGTACTTTGAACTTTGTCTTGGTTGGAGTCATCAACACTCCCTCTCAACTAGGAAGGAATTCTTCACCAAGTTAGTTTGGTGAATATGTTTGCAATCTTATCATGTGTAGGAAGGTACTGTATGTGTACTATTTTCCTCTCCATCATATCTATGATATAAATATATTTCATCTCATCGTGTTTCGATCCATCAAGAAAAACTGGGTTCTCAAAGGGATTTATACACGGCTCTTGGTTATAATTATAGGATCCATCTCATGGTCAAGTAAATATGTCATAATATTGTGAATCCTTATGGATTCTCACATTCAATTCTATATACTCTGCATTTGTGGTACTCAAGGCCACATAGTTTTGTTTCTTGTTGCATCATGAAATCATGGAAAAATTCACGGTAAGACAACAACCGGATGTGCTCTTCCGGTCCACTATAGTCTCTTCTCAATATGTATTGGCATATCCTACAAAATCAAGTTTACAATGGAGGTATATCTCAAGCCTGTTAATTTTTCAAAATCCCACCCAGTTTCAGTCTCGCTGATTTTTCAGTCAAATTTAATTGCCAAACTCAGTTTCAGCACTGTTTCAGCATATGTTACAGCCTAGTGTTTCAACATATACTCAGTGGGGTTTCAGCTTAAGACTCAGCACTATGTTTCAGCATATGCTACAGCCTGGTGTTTCAGCATCTGCTCACAGCGGTGTTTCAGCTTAAGACTCAGCACTATGTTTCA